>PVKE010051214.1:0-10708 GCA_004027555.1 Craseonycteris thonglongyai
CCAGCAGTGTATGAGGGTTCCTTTTTGTCCACAGCCTCTCCAGCACTTGTTATCCCTTGTCTTATTGATTATAGCCATTCTAACAGGTGTAAGATGGTATCTCATTGTGGTTTTTATTTGCATCTCCCTAATTGCTAGTGAAGTGGAGCATTTTTTCATATATCTGTTGGCCATATGTATGTCTTCACGAGAGAAGTGTGTGTTAAGGTCTTCTGCCCATTTTTTAATTGGATTGCTTGTTTTTCTCTGGTTGAGTTGTACAAGTTCTTTGTATATTTTTTATAGTAGCCCCTTATCAGAGGCATTGTTTGCAAATATTTTTTCCCAGTTGGTTGGCATCTGCACTATTGACTGAGCTTACTCAAAGCGTGGTGTAGCACACCAAGTTCACACTTACATTTCTACTAGAAATTGATTTTATTTTAAATTTTAGTTAAAGTATTATTTCTTCAGTTTTGTTTGTTTGTTTTCCAATTGCTTGAGTGCACTGGTTGCTTGAATTCTGGTTAAGGAAGTCTATTGTATTACAGTCTATTATATAAATACAGTCTATTGTATTTATATAATTTTTAAAATGAATTAAGTAGGTAAAAGTTTTAATAGTTGAGAAAAAAGTTGAGGGGGAAAAGTAAGTTTTAGTATCAGACATAAATTATGCTACCACTTATGATAACATAAATATGCTATTATGTCAATATACAATAAGTTATTAAATGGTACATGACTTTGTCATATTCAGGTAGAAAATATTAAACCTAAATCTGACAAACTATTGACATTCAAAACAAATTTATAGTAAATGCAAAGAATAGAAGGCACCTTCACCATAAGGGTGTAATCAGTGAAATGCAGACTGTGGGAAATTCTGTAGGCAACTAACTCAGTTTTTTAAACAAAAAAATTTGCAAGACAACATTGTAAGCCCAAAGAAAAAAGAAACACGGATACAAGGGAAAGTTGAAAAGAGAGTTAAAAGACCATCTTATCAACTGACATGAATGTAAAAACCTCATTTGGGTCCTGATTCAAACAAACAAACTCTAAAGTCACATTTGTGAGACAGCTGGAAATGTGAATATTGACTGGCTGTTTCATGTTATTTTAGGCAGAAATACAATCTATTTAGCACTAGATAAAGCAAACAGTGGAAAGGCAAAAAGGGCCATCTCAGTTTTTATTTTATACAATTTAAGGATAGCAAATACCTCTGAATATATCTCTAGAGTATTCAGAAAAGGTGCATTTATTCATTCATTCATTCATTCAACAAATATAGAGGAGCTATCCTATATCAGAAGTGGCACTCTTTTATGTGTCTCAGATGTCAGTGACTAAATAGAAGAACATCCCTGCCATCATAGAATTTACGCTCAATGAGAGAAACAATGCACAGTAGACAAATAAGCACGTGAATAAATGATAGGTCATTGGTAATAAGTAGTCGATAAAAAAACAAAGTGAGAAAGGGGCTGACAAAAAGAAGGATTATTGTATCTTATGTCAGGGAAGGCCTCACTAACAAGATGCGATTTAAACAGAAAGATCTGAAGGAAGCACGAAGATGCCAATACCAGGAGATGGGGGTGGGGGGCCTTCCATGAAGAGGGGTCAGCAAGTGGGAGGGGCCTGAGGAATAGCAGAGGTAATCTGCAAAGAGAGAGGGAGTCAAGTGCAGTTCCAGGGCAGCAAGTTATGTGAAGGAGAACCAGAGATCTCAGGTCACGTGGAGCCCTGCAGACCAGAGGAAACTTTACATTCCACTGTGACCAAGTTGGAGAGCCCAGTGGAGAATTTCCATGGAGATGGTAACACACTTCAATGTGGAAGGGTCACTCTTGCTGTGTTGAGATTAGGCCTTAAAACAAGGGCAGAGGTGGAAAAATCAAGGAGAAGTCAGTCAATTATAAAAGTCTCGTTGCCTAGTTCATTTCCATCTGACAATCTCATAATAAAACTTCTGATTTTCTTTCCAGATTTCCCACTCCTACTGTCTTACCATCTATTTAATTGGACCAAACCCCAAATCTCTCTCTTTTTACATGAATCCTGTTTGTTATATGTATGTCAAGAAATGGAATTACTCAATTATATGGTAATTCTATATTTAGTAATTCTGTACCATGAAAATGCAAAGGACTAGATGTTTGGAGGAGAACCAAGAGAACATGTTGTTCTGGGAGGGAAGAAATACTTTAAGAAGTAGAAAGTGATCAACAGTATCAAAAGCTAGTAAAAGATCAATTAAAATGAGAATCATCATGGTGTGTTGAATCAGCAACGTGGGTGTCATTTGTAACTTTGGTAAGAAGGGTCTTCTTGGTGGAGTCATGGGAGTAAAATCTTAATTGGCATGTTTTCAAGTAACCATGACAGAGAAACTGATGGCATGGTGATAAACAGCTTATTTTAAAGGGAAACAGATATGGGGACGACTTTGGTCAGGGGTATTCAATTTTTTGGCTTCCCTGGACCACATGGGATGAAGAAGAATTGTCTTGGGCCACACATGAAAAACATGAACACTAACAATAGCTGATGAGCTTTAAAAAAAAGGTCTAAAAAAAATCTCATAATGTTTTAAGAAAGTTTATGAATTTGCATTGGGCTGCATTCAATGCTGTCCTGGACCACATGTGGCCCATAGGCCACGGGTTGAACAAGCTTGGAATAGATTAAAATGCAACACGTTTGGGTACATTGAGTGCTCTAAAGAGACAGAAAGCTGGTAGATGGAGAGATGGAGGAGGGTCTGAATTAGACTGTTTGAATGACATTTGAGCAAAGGTGAATGAAGGGAAAAAGTGACTCCTGTGAAGATCTACAAGAAGAACATTGAGGGGAAGCCAGGATGGCTCAGTGGGTTAAGCGCTCACTTTGCAGCGCTGGGGACCGGGGATCAAATTCTGGCCCCGGCCCATGCGGAACCATGTGCTGAACTGGGAGCTACCCCAGTTCAGTTTTCTCTCTGTCTCTGTACCTATCTCTCTCTCTCTCTCTCTCTCTCTCTCTCTCTCTCTCTCTCTCTCTCTCTCTCTCTGTCAAAAATAAATAAATAAATAAAAATATATTAAGAAGAACATTGAGGTCAAAGGCAGCTGCAACTGTGAAGATCCTGACTGAGCAACAAGGCATCAGTGTGACTGGAATGGAGTAGGTGCTAGGGGTGCGTGGAGGAGGTGAGTTCACAGCAGAGATGGGTGGAAGCGAAACGTGAAGGCAAGGTCAAGTAGATGACTTAGGACTTACTGTATATTCCCTCAATTACTATGAATAAGACATTTCTGTGTACAGTAGACTTGCCATTAACCAGAACTCAAGCAACCAGCACTGTCAAGCCACTGGCAATATTTTTTGCTGGTTGCTTGAGATTTTGGTGGTTGCTTGAGTTCTGATTAGTGGGCAGTCTACTTATATTTACCTGACATCTACCAATCCCCATGGGTGCCTGTTCACTGAGAGTCAATTGTATTATCTTAATGACAATGAGCCAAAGAAAAATTCCTCTGGTTGCTGTATGTAGTTTGGATTTAAGCAGAAACATTTTGGAGTGGGTAAGCACAGTGCTCAAGCAAAAGGTTACTGAAGTCTTACCAGGATAGTGACTGAAAGAAAGAAAAGAAATAAACCCCAGTCTGATTTTCCTCACTTAGCTCTGAATGTCCCAACTACCGGCATCTGGAAGGTCATGCTGCTTCCTGCTTTAGACTGTCCCTTATTACAAGCTATTCAACTTATTTATTTTATTTTTTCTGCTTACTTCCCAAACCAAGTTGGGCACCACCCACTATAGTATTATATGGTAAGAGACATCCTATTCTTTCTCAGTTGCACTCACCACAATTATAATTAATTATCTTTTTTTTCTACTAGACTGTGACATCTTTAGGGAGAGAGACCAGGTAATTGTTGTCACTCCTCAGACCCCAAATTTATTACAAATATGAAACAAACAAACAAATATATATATATGTATATATATATATATATAATATAAATAATAAAATTTATTTTTTACATTTCTGGATACGTATATAAATGTAATTAAAGGGCGAATACTTGTATTTGGGGTTCTAAGTAGTTATCAAAATTTAAAAAGGTTTTAAAACCCTAATGCTTTACACCATGCTCACTGAATAAGTTGATGACAATTGTACACAAAACTCCAACAACCATTAGATTGACTAAAACAATAATGTGAATTATCTCATATTGTTACAAAAAATTTAAAAATCTCTACACAATGTCCCCACATTATACTGTTTAGGAATCTTATGCAGGCAGAAAACCTAGCAATTTAGAAGTATGTACCTGAAGGTAAGCAAGATCAATGCATGGGAGTGTTGCTTTAGTTTTAATATTCTAAATGTGTGAAAAATTTTATAGTCTTGCAATTAGTAGCATAGTTAATTTAGCTACTACATTTTCTGTTTTGATAAAGATTCGTGTATAAGTAAATATACTGCACTATGTCTGATTTTTTCAATCTCACTATTAAAAATATTCTAATAACTTTTGTCAAAATCTTTACAAATTTGTCATGGAAGAACTAATTGGAAACCTTCATGAATCTAACACATTATAATTTTAATTTATAGATATAATTATTAATATTTCTAGGCTTTTTATGTTTGAGAGAAGAAGAGAGAGAGAGAGGAGGGAGACAAAGAAACAAGGGGGAGGGCCCAGAGCAGTCACCATAGTTGTACATCATTAGTTGTGACATGGCTTCAATCCACACAGGTGGATGTGGGGTCACGTGGGGCCGGGACTGAAGGGGGCCTCCCTCCCTCATGGGAGGTGAGAACCTTCGCTGCCATCCTGGCATCCCCTCTAATAGGTAGATTGACTGCAGTTTTTTCTTCTGTGAATTTGCCTTCCTGACTTAGTTTGGCGGCCTCTAATATGGTCTCTGGTGGTCATTTCCTTGTGTGGTCTCCTCCTCTGCAGTGGGGGCTCAACCTAGCAATTTGCTTGTGACAAATAGAAAATGACCAAAAATGATGGTATGGTCATTATTTCTGAGATTAGACTCCCAGGAGACTGTGGCTTCCGTTTTGCTCTCCCTCTGAGCAAAGCCAAAGGCTTGATTGTGAGTTACTGTGAGGAGAGAACCACCTTGTCGAAGAGTTGAGGGAGGTCCCTAGCCAAGAGCTGCAAGGAATTGAGGCCCTCAGTCCAACAGACGGCCAAGAACCGATTCCTACCAATGACCGGAAGCCACAGGAGCGAGCACGGATGTGGGCCCTCTCCCAGCAGAGCCTTTACACAACACTGCAGCACCTCCCACCACTTTAGGTACTGTCTGTGGGAGACCCAGAGCCAGGGGCACCCAACTGGGCTTCAACAAGAACCTGTGAGACAGTAAGTATTCATTGTTTTGCAGCTGGTCAGCTTTAGGGTAATATTGTTAGGTAGCAAATAGATGACTAACACAATGGTTTCTGAGGCTTTTGTTTTCTTATGTCATGGGAATTCTTTATATGTTCTCAATATGATCGTTGTGCGTTCTATGGGTTGCATTTTCTCCAAAATTGTAGCTGTAACACATTTTCTGTGTGTCTTTTGGAAAAAAACTTCTATGAAAGTCTTTCTGTTTATTAGACATATCATATAGATTCTATATATATAATGCATAATATCTATATTTATAGTATAATATATATTATCTATATTATCTATAATAAACATATACATATTATGTATTATATATAACATATTAGTTATATATCACATATAATATGTAATATCTATGAAGATAGTTTAATTTTTAAAGTACTTCTTCAATTTTTTAAAAATATTTATTTTATTGTTTTTGACAGAGAGAGACAGAGAGAAGGGGGAGGGCCCAGAGCAGTCTCCATGGTTGTACGTCATCAGTTTTTCAACATGGTTTCATTCTACACAGGTGGGCAGGGGCCGCGCAAGGCAGGAACTGGGCTGGGGGCCTCCTGCACAGTGCCCCTTAAGCCAGTGGCCCAACTGGGGGGCAAGAACCTAACTGGGGTCCTCCTGCATGGGATGCACACCCCAGTTCAGCATATGGGTTCACACAGGCCAGGGCCGGGATTCGATCCTCCATCCTCAGGGCTGCAAAGCGAGCGCTTAACCCACTGAGCTATCCCGGCTTCCCCTCTTCAGTTTTTTTGCCAATTGCTTTAGAGTTCAGTTGCTTGAGTTCTGGTCAGTGAAGTCTATGGTATTATGGGATATTATACACTTATTAAAATATCCAGCCATAAATGTCTCTATTTTTTATATTACATGGCTGGATACTTTCTGGACAGCCATTGTATATTATAACCTTTTAGTCTTTTGTACTTCTGAGATAAGAAATCCTTTTCTAACCTGAAGTCATGAAGATGCCTATTCTATATTCATTTTTTAAAAGCTGTACAAATTTCCCTTTAATATTTAACTTTAATCCACTTGAAATTGCTCTTCATGAATGATGTGAAGTAGGGGCCATTTTCTAATGATTTGGGAAACTGCCAACCCAGCACCACTGATCTGCAATTCTAGACATATATTTTTTCACACATGCAGAGACTTTCTTGGGGGTCCTCTATTCTGTTCCATTGCTTTATTTTTCTACTATGTCAACACCACAGAGTGTTAATAACCTTATAATAATTTGATAGTAAGTCTTAAATATCTATTGGGTCAACACACCCATCTAGTCCTTCAGAGTGTTTTGGCTAAACCTATCTCTTGCTTAATAATGTAAAATTTAAGAACAATGTAGATTTCATGAACAAAAATTTTTTTGTGTTTTTTTATTGAAATGCCATTGACTGTGTAGATTAATTTGGGAAGAATTTAAAATCTTTATGATATGAATATTCCTATTTATGAATGTAGTATATCTCTGTATCTAGTAATTTTTTCTTTATAAAAGACACATTTTTATAAAGCAAGTATAATTCTACATTATACTTTTTAAATATTTGTTACTGCATGAAATATAGCATATGTATTATGTAACATACAAGTATGTGTATATAAATTTATACACACTTTTGTATATCTAGCAACTCTTTAACTAACACCAAATCTAATAGTTTATCTGTAGAGTCTTAATTTTCTATGTAGACAATCATTAAATCTTTGAATAATGACAGTTCTATTTCTTTCTAATACTTATAATTTGATTTCTCTTTATTGTTTTATTACACTTACTCTAAGTACAGTGATGATGAGAATGGAGGTAACAGGTATCTGTGACTTGTTCCTGATATTAAAAAAGTATCGATGTAATGTAGAATTGTACACCTGGAACCTATGTAAGTTTTACCAACCAATGTCACCCCAATACATTTAACAATTAATTTAAGAAAACACTAAAAAATAAATAAATAAAATATATATACACACACACATATATATATTTACATATATTATATATATACACACACCATATATATATATATATATATATATATATATGGTATATACACACACACACACACAACACACACACATACATAATATTTATCAGTAAAAAACAACAACATATATATATATATATATATATATATATATATATATATATATATATATATATTTTACCCGCTAAATATGATGTTTACTGGTGGGTTTATAAGTACTTTGTTGGCTTAAATAGATAGGTACTTTTATTTATAGTCTATTAAGAATTTTTATTGTAAATGGCTGTTGAATTTTATCAATGTATTTTAAAACTGTATGAGATAAGCATATACTTCTCTGACTTAAATCCACTATTCGTTTGAATCGACTTATGTAATATGTTAATCTTATCTTTACCCATCAAAATTCATTTGCATTGCCTTGAGCAAGAACATTTGCATTATTATGGACAGCAAACACCTGATACTCATCAGCCCTATATAAGTTAAATTTCTCCAGAGTAATCAACCATCTAAAGATAATCAAACATGCACACCATCCTGGAATTAGATAATACCTGGAGGTATTGACAATGTCCAACATCCCATTGAAAAGATACCTAGTACTCTTTTGTTTATTTAAGGAATTAAATGTAGGGGCACGCAGTTTTGAACAACTACTAAAGTCACAGAATTAACATCTGGAAGTTTTCATGAGGCATCTCAGAATGGACTTTTAAAAGCCTCTATTTTTATTATCTCAAGGCTATAAACCAGCTGTCCCTGCACACCCTGTCCTTTAGAAAAACCAAGATACCTAGTATCTGTACAGCCCTTCCCATTAAGTTCTCACACAGCTCTGTTTGAAGACCTTAGCTCAGGTCTGTGATGGACTGCACAGCCTTCAGGCACGCATTGCAGAATATCAAAAGCTATCTGTCAATGATAAACATTTAATGACTCTGGTTCATTTATAACTGCAACTAGTAATAGAATGGGGGAGAATAATATTCTCTAATTGGGTATAATAAATGTCTATTTCATAAAGATTTTTGATCAGTCTTTCTCCTGAGGGTCAAAACCTAATGTTGAGAGAGAGCATTCAGTAAGATCCTGGGCCTTCTTACAAAGCACACAAAGTTAACCTCAGGAAGGCTGAGTCTTTTCTGGTTTAACAACTCTTCTCACGTAGTTTCTAGCTTGTGGATCTAATTAAGAATTATGACCTAAATGTAGGTCTGCTCTTGGGAAAGCGAGTATAAGTTACACAGGCTTATGAGCATGTGATTAAGATAGATAGAATCATGAGTTCCTGAAAACAAACAGTTATCTATTTCAGCAAAATGAGAATACAACATCTAAAAATAAATGCAGAAGGAGAACTATTATTTAAGGAATCTTAGCTCTTTGTCCAGGAAGCAAATTGTTTCTTTCTTATTCATGGTCAAGGACATGATAATGATCACATAAAATACAGAAACTACTTTCTGTAAGACATAGAATCTCTGCCCTCTATGAGGATTACATAGAATGGAAATAACCTTTCTTATTTTCGGTACAAATTATCAAACTTTTTTTATAAATGACATGATAGTAAACATTTTAGGATTTGCAGGCCATACCGTCTCTTTTGCAACTACCTAACTCTTGTTTTAGCATAAAAGCAGCCATAGACAATACAGACATGAATGGTTTGGCTGGGTTCCAATAAAACTTATTGTACATCATCAGTTTTCAACATAGTTTGTTCCATTCTCCAGTTCAACATTTGGGTCCACAGGGTCTGGGGCCAGGGTTCGATCTGGGCTGGGCTTGGAGTTCAATCGTTGGACCCTGGGCTGCAAAGTGAGTGCTCAGCCAGCTTAACCATCCCAGTTTCCCACCCTCCCTCACACCCCCATAGAAAATATATGAAACTCAAACAGCAAGACATAAAAAACCAATACCCTAAAGGATCATTTTACATTAACATCCCATATGATTAACCTATAGCTATTTTTGTTTGCATGCATGTGAAATCCTCATCAGATTTAGATATCAATATTTTGAGAATTTTCTTGGTTCATAAAAAGTCAGAACTTTTCCTTTATTTTCTGAAACAATTCAAAGTTTGTATTCATATCAGTATTAACAGTATCAGTATTATCTAGTCTCTGAAGGTTCTGTAGATTTTTCCTATAAAACCATCTTGACCTGGTGCTATACATAGTGCTTTAATAACTTTTTCTAGTACTTCTATAAAAATCGGTCAATTTAACCTTCCATTTCGACTGG
The DNA here is from genome assembly GCA_004027555.1 of Craseonycteris thonglongyai. Lineage (NCBI taxonomy): Eukaryota > Metazoa > Chordata > Mammalia > Chiroptera > Craseonycteridae > Craseonycteris > Craseonycteris thonglongyai. The sequence continues at coordinate 9,639 of PVKE010051214.1, forward strand.
GTTCAATTTTGTTAAGTTGCGTTTCATAGAAAATCATCTATTTCATTTTGAGTTTCAAATTTATTTGCATTGAATTAAAGAAATTAATCATACTCACATATACATGTGATTCCTTAAATAATAGTTCTCCTTCTCTATTTATTTTTAGATGTTGTATTCTCATTTTGATGAAATAGATAACTGTTTGTTTTCAGGAACTCATGATTCTATCTATCTTAATCACATGCTCATAAGCCTTCTGTAACGTATACTCGCTTTCCCAAGAATGGACCTACATTTAGGCCATAATTCTCAATTAGATCCACAATACATGTAAAAACATGTATTTATATTTATATAGATTTTATATGCTTATTCTATTTCAAAGCTTATTTCCTATATGTTACTTCTTAGTTTGTATATTTGTCCTTGCTCTTTCTTTTTTTTTTTTTTTTATTAAGGTTAGCTAATGACTTGTTTATTTTGTTGGAGAATTTTTTTAAATTATAATTTCTACTATTTTTATTTCTCTTTTTGGATTGGTGGCATTGGTTAGTAAAATTATATAGGTTTCAAGTGTACAATTCTATACTGCATCATCTATGTGTTGTATTGTTGCTCACCACCCAGAGTCAGTTCGCCTTACATCACCATATATTGACTGACCCCCTTTATTCTTTTCTACCACATTCCTTCCCCCCTTACCACTGACAACCACTAACTGTTTTCTGTGTCTATAATTCTTATTACCTCATAGTCAAATGAGGAGATAATTGTTCTCAGCTTTCCTGACATCCAGGTGACTGAAATGTGCCCAATAGGAAGAAAACACAAATTATACACATATTCCAGAGCTAGCCATAAAACGTTCTGTGCGATCTTCACACTCCCCTTTCCTCCTATGCAACTGAGGATAAAAGACTAAAATTTCAGGCCTCAGTTGCACTTCCTTAGAAAGTCAAACATCTGAGAAACTTTTCAGAACTTTGGCCAAACCCACATCAGACTGTAATATGAGCAGAAAGTACGATTTTAAAGATTTATTTTTATTGTTTTTGACAAAGAGAGAGAGAGAGATACAGAGACAGAGA
>PVKE010051215.1:0-10710 GCA_004027555.1 Craseonycteris thonglongyai
GGCGTATAAGACGACCCCCTAATTTTACAGTTAAAACATAGGTTTAGGCCTATATTCGCTGTATAAGACTACAGCCCAGTAGCTTTTAAGTAACATGCAAATTTCTGCCAAGTACCTCTTCCTTATGATTTTTATTTTTTAAACATTTAAAGAGCCCTTTGTCATTCCAGGGTGTCATTTCCAAATTGGTAATGGGAATGATTATGATAAAAACTAATTTTGATCAGACATGATTTATTTGCAAAGAGCTTTAAAAAGCTTTATGACCCCAATTTCCGTCTCCTTTTTGGTGTGTCCCAGAGCCAACCGAATGGAGAACTCAGCCAACTTTTCAATCAGAATAGTTTGTGGATGTGTGTTTCATTGCTTTTAATGGACTTGTTCTTAGAGTTAACACGGGCAAAGGGGGCCAGTCATACCAACCCAGTTCTTTTTATGAACAGAAAACAAGTATCTCTGAGGCTGGAGGCTCACACGGCTCAGTCTCTAGGGAGTTTGGCACAAATCTCCACGTTGTAATGCCTCTTTTATTGGGCTGAACGTACATCTTTAGTGACACTGTGTAGGTAGGTGGTCACTGTTTCTGAAGTCTGACATCTCAGTATTTGCTGTCTGTCCACAGCAATCGAGCCTATCATTAGTTGTTTTATGATATCTGTTGATTCCTGCCCCAATGTCATTGACTTCTGCTTTTTATAGCAGCTGAACTTTATGAGGTTTCAGATGGAGCAGGGTGTCTTGCTTTCTTTTCTCTTATATTTTCCAGGCCAACCTTGTGGCTTCCCTGGCCCACATTGGAGAAAGAGGAATTGTCTCGGACTGCACATAAAATATACCAACACTAATGACAGTTGATAGCTTAAAAAAAATCGCAAAACACCTCAGAATGTTTTCAGAATCTCTGTTGGGCCACATTCAGAGCCATCCTGGGCCACAGGGTGGACAAGCTGCTCTAGAGGAGAGAACCTGTAACTCAGATGTCAGCTGAGGCCTCTTGTCCCTTTGAGGTCTGCTGAAATCCCGCGGCCTGTGAGAACTCTCACGCTTTCTCGTGCTTCTCTGTCTCCCCTTATGGGTTGTTCCCATTCCATCATCTGTTGCCAGAACATAGAACTCAATTCCTTCTTTAAGAAATCTGTTCTGATCTAGGGTTTTATCAATCTGTGTCTTTATTTTACTTTTTGGTAAAACAGGGAGGGGGGTCTTTTCACAGAGCACCTGGCCATCTATACTTTATTGACTCTCCCTCATTCTTTCTTCCTCTTCCTTCTTTAGTGCCAAAGCTTCCACATTTTTTGGAACTCAAAGTTCTCCAGTCATTGAGCTCTGTGGAATTTTAGCTTCAGTTTTAAATACTTTGCAAAGGAATCAATCCCAGTGAAATGGATGTTTTCATTCTGTTACAACTATTTAGGGTAAAAGGTTTGAGCATGCAGTAGAGGGTTTATCAGAACTCTGATGGTGAGGGCTTAATGATTACTTATTGATTATAATGTGTCCATCACAAGGTGGTCCCTTTGGACTTCCACCTACATCTCTTCTCAAGAGTAGCCTGCAGCCAAAAGAAATTTATCTTTTTTTACTCTGTCCTGTCATCCCCACCCCTGCCTCTATACATGCTGTTTATGTTTATCTTTCCCCTTATTCTGGAAAATTTCTATGATTAAAAAAAAAAGATTTATTTTATTGTTTTGAGAGAAGGTGTGTGTGTGTGTGTGTGTGTGTGTGTGTGTGTGTGTGTGTGCGTGCGCATGTGAGAGAGAGAGAGAGAGAGAGAGAGAAAGGGGAAGGGCCAAGAGCAGTCTGCATAGCTGTACATCATTAGTTGTGACATGGTTTCATTCCACACAGGTGGATGTGGGGCTCTGAGGGGTGGAAACCAAACTGGGGGGCCTCAACCAGTTTCTACATCTCTGGATTTTAAGCAAGTTCTTCAGGAATTTCACATAGGGCAATCCTTTCTTTCAGCTGAACTTCTAGAAGTTACCTGTGGAACAGAGAACAATCTAAGGAAGTAGGAAAGGAAAGATATTTTTCCCAAGTATAATACACAAAATTATGACATGTCTTTTTCAGTCTCCTCTTTTAAAAACATGGATTACAGTAGCTCAAAGAGATTTGGTCCCTTAAGCTAGTTATAACACATGGATTACATCTCTGTGCCACTGTAGATATGATACAGGCTTCAATTCATTCAACAAACATTGATTGAACCCCTATGTTTGCCTAATACTAGTCTAGAAACTAATGACACAAAGATGTTTATTGATAAACTCTTTTCTTGAGAAGTTCACATTTTTGTGAGAAGGCAGATAGCCAACAGCAAAACAAAATCAATAAGGGAAATGCTATGGGAGAGTCTATACCACATGTTAAGGGTGAGAAGAATGCAATCTACAATGATGAGAGAAGCCAGGGGAGGTTACACAAAGAGATTATCAAACCTATTGAACTGGGTGTTAAAAAAAAATCATGGAGACTGGATTAGCTCAACAGATTGAGCACTTGCCTTGCCTTGCACTTGCCTTGTAACCATGAGGTCCAGGGATTGAATCCTGGCCCGACTGTGCAAACCCATATGCTGAACTGCAGCACAACTGCTAACCACCAGTATGGTGGTAAATGTTCTCACCTCCCTGCATATGACATGCTTGGTTAATGATTACTTATTGATTATAACAAATCTATCACAAGGTGGTCCCATTGGACTCCCACCTACATCCCTTCTCAAGAGTAGCCTGCAGCCAAAAGAATAGTGTAGATATGAGTTTAGTCCTTTTCTCTTTCATATCCTTTAACCCTACTGCAACATTGTGAACTAGGTATTATGATTGCATTGAACACCTTTGGAAAGAAAAGATTGAGAGTTAACATAGGCAAATGCTTGACACAGAGCCCAAAACACCGGTGCTCAATCTGTGTTAGGAGAAAGACAGGTAGGAGGGGAACAAATTGAAGCAGACACTATTTTTATGTATAAGCAAAAATAAAACAAACAAAAAGTCAAAACCAAGCTCTATAAATCTACACCAAATTAAACCAAACCCAAGCAAACGAGAACAATGAAAACTCTGGCAGCACGGTGACTCGGCAGCCCTCTATTACCCAATGAGACTGAAGGGGGCTTCTGCTATTATGTTTCTCTGCCCTCTGCCACTCAGAAAACTTTCTGTTCTCTGGAGCTAATCATTAAGCAGCCTGCACCCACAAGCTTCTTCTCTCTAATTCTCGGTTCCCCAATTATCCAAAGAAATAATTTGGCCAAATGACGAAGGCAGGCAGGTTTGCTAAGCAAGGGATCCTTTGGCCTCTGTGGAATAGAAATGAGTGAGTATGCTGGGAAATATTGTATAAATAATTAGTGTGACAAGTTGTGACCTGGAACCCCTTTGGTTCTCAGTGAATCTTTGGTGTTTAATTGTGTGGAGACTTTCTACTTCCAGAACTGGCCTCTAGCAGTTTGCTCTGAAAACACCTTTAACCACCTTATGGAATCTAAGTAGAGGAATCAGGGTGATCACAGCTCAAAGAGCTGGTTGGGGAATGGCGGGGTGGGGGTGGGGTGGGGGTAATGAGCCAACAGGGGGTCCAGACCTCAGAGCTCAGTTTAAGTACCCAGCATCACATAGATTGTTTTCATTAGCACCTGAAGTGTTTATATGAGAGAAGACAGCCACTTTGGTCCTAGAAAATGTGCCCCAGAGCAGTATTTCAGCCTCTATGGATGACTAAGCACCTCAGAGACACTTCACTGAAGGGAGGAAGCAGGCCATGCCTAACTGGCCTGAAGAGTTTGTTGGGTGAGTGGGCACCCATGTTACCTCTGAATCGTTCATTTCTCAGTCTTTTGTGTGTGTGTGTGTGTGTGTGTGCATGATTCTAAGAGATAATTTCTGCTTTATTAATAAAATCAACGATAAAGATGATATTTGCTAACAGCTATTGAACGTGTTTCAGTGCATGGCACGTGACAAGAATCTTGTGAGCATTTTTACCTTGAATCCTTCACAACCCTCCATAGGGAGGTACAGTTTTTATGTGTATATTACAGATGTTTGAGACTTAGACCCATCTGAGCCTCAGCCTGTCAGGTATGATAACTTGCTCAGGGCCTCACAACCAGGAAGCTGTAGAAGTGGGGATCTGTCTGCCCCAAGTTCATGTTCTTAACTGCTGGGCCACACGCTTTCCTTTTAGACAAGAGATGATTAATTATCCATGGACTACGTGAAGCAATAGGGAGCAGTTGAATGGGACTGTGATGTAGCTAAGACCCTGCCCTTCTGTGTTAGCCCACGATGGCAATCGTTTGGATTCACCGTGTTGCCCTGGGTGTGAAAGGTTCTGAGGTTTCCTAATGTGTTTTGCGTCTTACTATTCTGAGGCATGCTTTCATGTCATTGAGATATAGGGGAAACTATGATCTGTTGGGATGCTCGGTGTGACTCTCTGTGTTCTACCTACAGTGGTCAAGAGGAGCAAAGAGCTGAGAAACCGCTTGCTCAAGTGCTCACTTTCCACACTTGAGGAAAATGTGGCTCATGCCTTGTCCAGGGTTGTTCGGCTCAATGTAGGAAGACCCAGCCTCATCTGTTCCCTTCCTTCTGATACCCTGTTCATGATGTCAGGTACACTGCTTCTCTGAAATGGGATGGTAATTCACAGTATTATTACTTTATTGTGACAGCCTTGGGAAAATAATTTAGAATTTAGGAGAATCAGGGGTGTATAGGGAAGGTAATGTGGTTGGTGAAAGGAAACTTGGAATGAGATGCTCGGTCACTTTTTCATTCCTTTCTTCCTTCAGTCTTTCAATTATTTAACAGATACTGAGTGGAAATACTGATTCTAGAATCAATTATAGTGGTAATTATGCCATTTTTGTTGGGCCTCTGTTTCCTCACTTGATAAATGAAAAATAAATTAGATATTGAAATACAATAATTTAGATATGGAAACACTTTTGATCTCATTACTGATCATAGAAATGTAATTTTACACACTATTGAGTTGCTAATTTTGTTTTAACCTATTAAAACAACAAAAACACATTAAAAGACAATGCCTAATGCTAATGAGGATGTGAGGAAGAAAGCAGTCCCTAATAGGTATTGGTATACATTTTTGGAAGGGAATGTCATGGGTTAGTTAAGAGCAGTTAAACAATCCATGCTCCTTGGCCAAGTAATTCCATTTCTGGGAATTGATTCTAAAGTGTATTCTAAGAAGGAATCTATGTACACAGAGATGTTCAATAATATTTTTTATATTAGATGAAACATGGAAATAACCTAACTACAAGGTCATATGAATAATAGTTAAATAAATTATGGTCTATCCACACAGTAAAATGTTTATGCAGCCAAAGAAGAAAATGACTATCATGAGGTTTCTATAGTAACATGGAAAATATTTGACAATTGAAAAAAAGAAAATATTATTATCACACAGGTGAGGAAAGAGTTTCATGGAAGAAAATAATCAAATCCCCCAAGTGATATGGTAGGTGGATTAATGGGTTATTTAATTTCCTATGTTCTGAAGATTTGCAAATATGTTTGTTACCATTTTTTTCTCAGAGGCAGAATAATATTAAGAGCCAGGCCACAGTATTAGACATATTAGATATGAGTCCCATCACGGCCACTCTCATGCAGTGTTGTCACTTTAGTTTCCTTCTCTGTAGACTGAGGGGGATAAGTAGACATATTTCGTAAGGTAGATGTGAAGACTCGATAAAATAGTGGATGGTAAGTGCTCATACAGTGCTTAGTGGTTGAAATCTGTTAATAAATATTAATTATTATTATTTTATGAGGAATTTGAATGTATTGCTGGACACCAATGACTTAAAAGAAAAATAAAAGAAAGGCAAATTGATCTCTAAGGGACTTTCATGTTCCAAGTTTTAATACTTCTCATTTGAAACATGCTGTTGAAATAGGATTTCATAACAGAGATATATTTGTAGATTAATATGGGGCCCAAATGTCGTACAAAATTATAGAGTTTTGAAAATATGGCTTCCTTGGGGAATAAAATGATATGATTTTTGTCTATTTATAACCTGAACTGGCCCTTTCTTGTGACTGTGATAGAACATGCAGGGTTTTATATTAAGGGCTTTGGGAAGCCGGTTGGTTAAGAATTTGTCAGTTCCCTCACTCTTCTCTTCTAATAGCTGCCTTTGGTTCTGCAGAAAAATAAAAAGATGGGGTTATTATTTATGCACTTAGAAGCAATGGGAAAATCTTTATGATGTTATATGTTTAGAGAAGTCCTAAATCTTGCGTTTCCTGACGCTTTTGATGTGTGGGGGGATTTGAATGGTCTTTCTCTTGGTACAAGATGATTTACAATATCTCTTAAATATTTCTAGAAACAGACATATAAACATTTTCTGGGAGTAAAATGGTTCCTTTAAAATGGCTTTTGGATGACACATGTGTAAGTGAATCAGACAGATATTGATTAAATGTCCTTCCAACACAAAACAAATTGACTAGACATGCAAAGGTTTTTACCAAACTCCAACATCTGATATCCCCCAATGACATTTGGTTGCTGATTTCCAGCTAAAACTAGAAAGGTGGAATTCTTTCTTGGGAGTGTTTTAGTGACACAAGGGGAAGGCAGAAGAGTGAGGAGCCATCTCCAAGGTAAGGAGAAGCTTCTGACCCTTTTATGCATATCTGTGTAAATATTAAGCAAAAAAGGAAATCAATGTAAAGTTGTACACCTGGAAACTATGTAATTTTTATCAACCAATGTCACCACAATCAATTTAACAATTAAAAAAAAGGAAATCAAAAGGATAGAGTCATAACATTTCACAACATGGAAGTCCCTCTCTGAACCATTCTATCATTTTTATCAGGTTGTACTTATTATGGGTCTACCCTTGAACAGATGCTTCAATTCATCTGACAGTGATACTTTTTCAAACTCTCTTGCTTACTTGTAGCAAGTTAAAGAATTACCAAATAGTGGTGGCAACTCCCTCATATTATATCTCTGGGGTTCCTATCAGCTGGGAGATATATTTGAGCATCCCATCCAGGCCCTCAGGGACCTTGGTGACCAGTTCTCAGGCTTGATCAGGGAAAGATTACAGAGAGGCCAAGGAAGTGCTTTCTGAAGGAGGTGGGGGAGATGACTGGGCACACTATGTTATGGTTGGTCTTAAATGGAGCTGCAGTAGCTCTTAATTCTGAAATGAGTGTTTATAAGGGTCTTTGAAGGTTGGGCAATTTGTGGGGAGCATGTTGTGTGAGGCTCAATATCACCTGCTTGGATAAGTATTCATTATCACTGTTAAGTTACATCCTTTTCCAGCCATATTGTTAAAGCCAGCAATACCCAGGTTGGTAATAGAGGTGTAAGCACTTCAGGGGTGACACCTGAGATTTCTGCTTTAATCTTCTTTAGCGTGACTGAGGATTGCTATTTATGGCAATGGTGGGGCACAGAGGGTTGGAAAACCAAGTAAACCAGGGAAGCATTTGTTTTTACTTCTGCTGCTGGACACAGGCCATATCAAAGTCCTCTGGAGACTAAACCAGCTCTTCTACTGTCCTTGACAGAGTAGTCAACCTGAACCTCAGGATTTATACCACTCATTAACACTTGGACAGTATGACATTGTTAATTCTGACAGACTCTTCTGATGGGCCAACCATCTTTGACATGATAAACATCTTTTTCTCATGAATTGGCTGCTGAGTAATTGACAGCTTCTATTCTACCCTTTCTAGTCCCTGGTAGACCCAATCTGAGCATGATTGGGAAATAGGTGGATTTTCCTTTAAGATATCCAATCAGGAAAATTATTCTCATATTACATTTGTCTGTTTATCTCCGATGAAATAAAGAAAAAACTATTGCCTCGGTAGGGATTAGTAGATCTGTGCAATGGCTGGCCACTCATACCACCGTGCTGTTCTGAGTTCTCCCCATCCCAATCTCACCAGATTATGTGGTCACAGCAGGAGTTGAACCAACACTGGAACAGGGGAGCACAGTGTATTTAGGAAATTCTCCTCTCATTCCAAAGACATAGCATTCTTGGGCAAGGCTAATGCCTTATTGTCTATCTTGGCAGAGCCTGTGCTATTCTCTGATGAGGGACCCAAAAACTAGAACAAGAAATCTCCTCTCATCTCCACTGTTATCTTTGAGGGCAGCTTTAATCCTATCCATGACAGGACAGTAGGATGGTGCTGAGTTCTCATGCAGCTGATTGCACTAAGGGTCTGTAGATGATCAAAGAGTAGGAGATGAGCTCATGTTGTCCAGGCAGCACATTTTCAAAAGGAAGACTCCTTCAGCATTTCTCCTTGCTGTCTTTATTTTAGTGACCAGGGAAGGCTGATATAGAGATTTTCTTTTTTTTTTCTCCAAAAAAACGTAACAAATTTGTTGGTTGCAAGATAGGGATACTATAGCAATTCTATTTACCCAATCTTTATAATCAATCTTATTTTTATTATCTCCTCTTCTAACTAATCCCCCTTCCAGTTTGTAAATTGAACAGAAAGAAAAAAAAAAAAAGGAATGAGTGATGCAAGAGGCACAGAGCCCTCGTGTGCCACATAAATAACTGATCATAAATGGCATTTCAAGAACAGTGTAATCCTTTGTAAAACTGGTTTCAAAGATCAAAACTAAAACATGCTGTACACTAGCCATGTTATAATACATCAGGCCATCCTATCTCATGGTTGAGCACAAGTTACATGCAATCTTCCTGAAATTTTGAGTGACTGGGATATCTGATTTTATCAAACTCTGAAATACAATGTGGTATTTCGAATGCTCTGGAACAAGAGAGGCTGGTTGGGAGTATTGGCTTCACTACACATCAGCTGTATGATCTGGGCTGAGTTACGGAATCACTTGGCTCTGTGTAAAATGAAGATAATCTTTACAACCATGTATAAGTAGATACTGTTGATAAGATAGTGTGGGCTTAATGCTAAGATAGTACTTAGGTAGTGTGCTTAGCTCAGAGTCAAGGTCAATTATTACAAGTAATTAGTAAATGACTACTGTATGCAAAGTCTTACTTACATCAGGCATAAAACTAAACTCTCGGAGGTACCAAAGCCTGTCTTGAAAAAATAGTAAGGCTTTTGGTGCTACTGTTGACCTGCTGAGCTAGTGAAGCAGAAAACCAGATAAAAGCCCTTGACTGTTTATAACAAACTCAGGCTAAATTCATCAACAAAGAAAGTTCTTCGTATATCAGTAATTTCTCCAATATCTGCTAAACTTTTGAGTTCATTGAATTCTCTGGAACAGAGAATTCTCTTGGATGCCCTTTGACATGACTAATTTTAGTGTCAAAATTCCTATTTCTGTTGCCATAAAGTTCCACATGTAACTCCCATCCAAAGGTACACTTGTCTCTCTTCTTTGTGTCTGTCTGTTCTCTTCTTAGTGATGCCTGCATTAAGATGATGCTTTTTGCAAAATTGTACTTGTAATAGATGATGGAGTGAGAGATTGGGCACAAAACAAAATTAGGCTCTTTTTGGTGCATTCAAGTGCTAGCTACGGCCCCAAATGGTAAATTACAAAAATGACTGTGGTGCCCTGAAGAGTTGATGGATTTCCTTCCTCAAATTGCTAGACAGTTACATGACTGAGGGTGATTTTCGCAGTGTTAAGACGATTCCGTGGGGGTAATTTTAGACACCCCGGGAAGCTGCATTAACTACTTTTGGCCACTGGACAGCCATTGGTAAGTGGGCACTTACATGTTCCCATGACTGTAAAGTGGTGCCACAGTGAGAGTAATTAGCAAAGATCTTTGGGGTGATTAGCAAAGGCCTGGGAAGTTTTATTGGAAGAAATGTTCTGACTATATCATTCCCTTGAGGACGAACTTTTCTACAGACAAAACTTGTAGGTTAGGAACAGCTTGTTGCTGCTGCTGATCTTTATAACCCCTCCTAGAAAATCAGGCTTTATGGATTTCAAAGAGGTTTTGTGAGCATTAGTGCATTGGTTATTCATAACAATACTGTCAGCTAGGTAGGGGGGAGGTAGGATGTTGCTTTATGGTGGAAGGCTGTAGAACTTTATAGGAAGAGGAGTGAGTTTCAAATCAAGAAAACCTAAGCTTCAATTGGGCTTGGCTACTTTGTACTCATGTGGACTCAATTCTATTGTTTGGATAACAAAGGGATTTGATTTGATCAGGGACAGCACATTCTTGGCAAATGTGCTGCCTTTCTCTCAACCTGTACCCTTAACAGACATTGCTAATTGGTCAGGGCTTAGGTCAGCCACAGTGCTTACCCATGTAGGCACAGGTAATGGAATCAAGGAAGGCTATGTGAGACGCTGAAATGAGACACAAAATGTGGTTGGTCATGCTCAGGGGATTAATTATGGGTTGAAAGTTTTCACCGTGACAACTGAATTCCAATATGCATTGTGCCAGCAGAGGCAGAATGAGCAGTGGTCCAGAGAGTAGGTCCTGTATTCAGGTCTCAGCTTCACACTTTATTTGCTGGTCACTCAACCTCTCTGTGCCTCTGTTTCTATCTCATTACGTGGTTGTGAGGTTAGGCCAAGGCAGTGGTTTTCAATCACTGGTCCATGGATCAGGTCTGGTCTGCAAGAAATTTCCTGTCAGCCTGTGAAATTGTTTAAATCACATTAAAATAAATTTATTCTTCTCTTATAAATACATCCTAGAATCTG
>PVKE010051216.1:0-10709 GCA_004027555.1 Craseonycteris thonglongyai
TAATACTGTCCCTTATTTTTCTCTCAGTGTAATGACCGCAGTTTAGAGATCTGTTGCCGAGAATGCTCACTTATCAAGTAAATAGATAGGTAAGAAAAGCAATTTAATTTAAAACAAAGAAAAGGTACTTACATTTTAAACAGAAGAAAAATTGAAACTCAACGTGGTCACTGAGGATAAATAATATTGATTGATAATAGTACTGTTAATACAAAAGAAAAGAAGCTACCATATGACACTACCAAATATTCAAGCTAACTGACTGTGTTCTTCGATGAGTCAAGTCGTAACTGTTGCGGTCACGCGTTGCGTCCGGTGACAAGTGTAACACATAAGTCAAAATGTATTGTCTGGGTGGGCAGAGATCACAGTGTCAGGCTGTCAGAACTCTAGGAATTTATGACCTTGGCAAATTTTCAGAATGCATTAAACTATTGCTAGAAAGTTTTGTCTTCTACAATCGCTTCAAAGTCCATGGTACACGGAATTCCACCCCAGACATTGTGAGCGATCAACGATCGACCAAAACAAAGTCCATGGTACACAAAATTTCACCCCAGACATTGCGAGCGATCAATGATCGACCAAAATTGGCCTCGCGATCGACCGGTCGACCGCGATCGACTTGTTGGCCACCCCTGCTATAGACCATGGATGCTATGAGTCTGTGCTTCACAGAGGGTTAGCAGCAGATTGTATGAGGAGGACTTTGGGTTTCTACTCATTGGGTGAAGCAAATTCCTTACTTCATTTTTCCCTTCCATAGTCTTTGGAAGATAGAAGGAATGTGTACTGTGTTGAATTGTATCTTCCTTTCCCCCTGAAGATATGTTCAAATTCTTATTTCCAGTACCTATGAATGTGACCTTATTTGGAAATAGGGTCTTTGCAGAGGTAATCAAGTTAAGATGAGGTCATACTGAATTAGGGTGGGCCTTAATCAAATGACTAGTGTTCTCACAAGGAGAAGAAAATTTGAGTCTTTTGTTTTACTCAACTTTTTGAGATATAATTGCCATATAACATTGTGTACGATTAAAGCATGTAGTGTTGATTTGATACATTTATACAGTAGACTCTCTGTTAATCAGAACTCAGGCAACTAGTACTCTTAAACAACTAGCAGGGGAAAAAAATGAAGTAATACTACAGTTATCTGGAATGGGTGCCAGTTAACTGAAAGTCTACTGTATATTTCAAAATGGTTTCCCCCACAGCTGTTTGATAACATCTCCATTATGTCACATAATGTGTGTATGTGTGTGTGTGTGTATATGTACAATAGTTACGATCTACTCTCTTGGTAACTTTCAAGTATATAATACAGTATTGAATGTAATCACCATGCTGTATATTAGATCCTTAGAACTTATTCATCTTATAACTAGGCCCTATGACCAACATCTCCTCATTTCCCACAGCCCTCAGCCCCTGTTAACCACCACTCTAGTCTCTGATTGTATGACTTAGTATTTCTTTTTAACTTTTAAAAAAATGATACTTATTTTATTGTTTGAGAGAAGGTGTGTGAGAGAGAGAGAAAGAGAGAAAGAGAGAGAGAGAGAGAGAGAAGTGAGGAAGGGCCCAGAGCAGTCTCCATGATTGCACACCATTAGTTGTGACAGTTTCATTCCACACAGGTGGATGTGGAGCCACACAGAGCAGGAACTGAACTGGGAGCCTCCCACAAGGGAGGTGAGAACCTTCAATGCCATCCCGATGGTTTCCAGTTGTGCTGCAGTTCAGCATATGGGTTTGCAGGGCCAGTGCCAGGATTTGATCTCTGGACCTCGAGTTAGGATGATTTAGATTCCACATATACGTGACATACAGCATTTGTCTTTCTGTGACTCGTTTCAGTTAGCATAAAGACCTCCAGGTCCATTCATGTTCTCTCAAATGGCAGGATTTCATGAAGAGGAAAATTTGGACACAGATATAGACAGTTAAAGGAGAATGCCAGAGAGATGGAGGCACAGATTGGAATACAGCTATGAACCGAGGTACATCAGGGTTGCCAGTCAGCCCCAGAGGCCAGGAGAGAAGTGTGAAAAAGCTATTCTCTCAGAACCTCCAGAAGTAACTGACCTGCTGATCTCCACAACTATTAGAGAATAAATCTGTTGTTTAAAGCCACTTACTTTGTGGCAATTTGTTATGGTGGCCCTAGGAAATTAAAACAGAACAGTAGAGATTAGCTCTCTATTTTAGGAGGAAGTTAATTGATTCACCCATTATATATTATTATTAAGGGGTAGAATCAAGGCTGACTATATTACTGGGCATGTTACTGGGCTTCAATTTCATCCAGAAAAATAATAGAGTAGACCCTAGAGGCAATTTAAAGTTTCCTTAAACATTTTAAGGTCATAAAAGTGTGTGCTTAAATGTGCTTCTCTCCACCATTTCTTCTCTCCTTAATAATAAAACTATTAGTTATTGTCTACTACTCCACTTTGAGCAGGAGCTACCGGTAAATCAATATAATGAGATCAGTACATTCTAGAGCAGTGGTTTTCAAACCTTAGTGAGCATCAGAATCATGGAAGACTTGATAAACACAGTGCTGGGTCCCACCCTCCAGGGTTTCTAATTTAGTAGCTCTGAGAATTTGCATTTGTAGCCAGTTCCCAGGTGATGCTGATGGTACTGGGCTACTTATCACTTGGATATACACTGCACAAGTACACATTTTTTTATATTTTATTTATTTATTTATTTTTGACAGAGAGAGAGACAGAGACAGAGACAGAGAGAGAATTGAACTGGGGGAGCTCCCAGTTCAGCATGTGGTTCCGCACGGTCCGGGGCAGGGATTCGATCCTCGGTCCCCGGCACTGCAAAGTGAGTGCTCAACCTACTGAGCCATCCCGGCTTCCCCCGCATTTTTTAAAAGCACTTTTTAGGCTTACCAGACATCCCATTTTAAATGGGACAGAAAGCATCAGTACTGTCCCATTTCAAATGCTACATATGGTCAGTCTAAGTCTCACTGGACTAAATTCAAGGTGTCAGTAGGCTGACCATGCAGACATTTGAAATGGGACAGTAGAGGTGTTTTCTGTTCTATTTAAAATGGGATGTCTGGTCATCCTATCCTGATTCTGATTTTGTCCTGAGACACTGTGATGTTCATTTATGATAACACCATTTTAACTGGTCCTAAGAAAGGTTTCTACACTTGAAGCTGCAGATATGTTGGTAAATTGGGTGGGAGAAGATGAGGGCATTATCTTCTCATTGCTTGTATTATTGTATAATAAAAGAGGGAGTCATCAGCTGAAAGTGAAGAAGAGGGCAGGGAGAAATATTGGACCTTTGAAATAAAGCAATAGCTATGAAACTGTCACCATGGAGAAGGAGAGAATCAACTGATAAGAAAATATGAGTCTCTGTTTCCTGTTTATGGACGGTTGCGAAGACTTGTGGTTAGTGGAATGAAGTGAGATGGGTTAGCAATTCTGCAGGTGTCTGGTCTACCATGTGAACCACTTGTGTGCAATCATGAAGCATGCAGAAATTTAACCTGACTAGAGTTACATACCTAAAGAAGTGATCACCATGATGAGTCCAGCAACCATCTGACATTGTACTATCCAGGGGTCTCCAAACTTTTAAGCCCGCGGGCCACATTAACTATCAAACAGTAGTTTGGGGGCTGACTACACACTCGAGGTCCAAATAAAAAAGAATCAAAACATAGATGTTGTTTTTAATTATTTATTTAATATTATTTTATTCAGATAAAAAGGTCTCCACAGCCGGATGAGAGGGCCTCGTGGGCCAGATGCGGCCCACGGGCTGTAGTTTGGAGACCCCCATGCTATCACAATATTATTGACTATATTCCTTATGTTGCATAATATAGCCACATGACTTATGAGTATTTGTTTTATACCTAGAAACTTGAACCTCTTATTCCCCTTCATCTTTATCTCCCCTTTTTAATTTTTTCAGTTATAGTTGACATTTGATATTATTTTATATTAATTTCAGATACATAGTATAGTGGTTAGACATATATATAATTTAAGAAGTGATGCTCCTGACAAGTTTAGTACATACTTGACACTATACATAGTTATTACCATATCATTGACTATATTTCCTATGCTTTACTTTACATCACCATGATTGTTTTGTAACTACCAATTTGTATCTCTTAATCTCTTCACCTTTTTCACCCTGTCCTCCAATCCCCCATCCCCCCAAATCTAGCAGTTGTATGTTCTTAGTATCTATGAGTTGGTTTCTGTTTTGTTTGCTCATTTTGTTCTTTAGATATCACATGTCAGCAAAGTCACATTGCATGTGTCTTTTTCTGTCTGACATACTCTACTGAGAACAATGCCCTTCAGGTCCATTCATAGTGCCACAGTCAGCCAGAACCCGTTCCTTACCACGGCCAAGCAGTATTGCATTGTATACCGGTATATGTACCACCTCTTTATCCATTTATTAATAGATGGACACCCAGGCTGCCTCCATGTCTTGACCGTTGTAAACAATGCTGCAATGAACATATGGATGCACATGTGCCTTCATAATAGTGTTTTGGATTTTTTAAGATTAATACTCAGAAGTAGGATTACTGAGTTGTTGTTTTCTCTTGTTACAGCCTTTGTTTTAAAGTCTATTTTGTCTATACTGCTACCCCAGCTTTTTAAAATTATTATTTTCAGAAAAATATTTTTCCCCATCTCTTTACTTTCAGTCTGTGTGCATCTTTCAATCTGAAGTGAGTCTCTTGTAGGCAGCATATGTAAGGGTTTTGTTTTCTTATCCATTGAGCCATCGTGTCTTTTGATTGGAGCATTTAATTCATTTACATTTAAAATAATTGTTGAAAGATATGTATTTACTATCATTTTATTATTTATATTTTCTAATTAATTAATTTACTTTTTGTCTTAAAGAAGTCCCCCTAAATTCATTGTAATACTGGCATGGTGATGATGAACTCTTTTACCTTTTTCTTATCTGTGCTTAGATTCTAAGTGATAGTTTTGCTGTGTAAAGTAATTTGTAGGTCCTTGCTTTTCAACATTTTGAATATTCTCTGCCAATCTCTTCTGAATTCCAAAGTATCTGTTGAGAAATCAGCTGGTAATCTTATGGGAGCTCCCTTATAGATAATTAACTGCTTTTCTCTTGATGCTTTTATGATTCATTCTTTGTCTTTAACCTTTGGCATTATAATTATGATGTACCTTTGGGTTCAACTTATTTGAGGTCGCAATTCCTGGGCTTGTATGTCTATTTCTTTTACCATGTTAGAGAAGTTTTCAGTCATTTTTTCAAATAGGCTTTCAATTCCTTTCTTCTTATTCATCTGATACCCCTGTAATGTGAATGTTGGTACACTTGATGTTTTCCAGTAATTTTTTTAATTCTCTTTTTGTTGTTGTTGTTCTGATTGGGTGTTTTCTGCTACCATATCTTATAAATCATTGATTTGACCCTATGCTTTATCTAACCTGCTTTTGATTCCCTCTAGTATATTCTTCATTTGTTATTGTATTATTCATTTCTGACTTGTTCCTTTTTATGTTTTCTATTTTGGTTTTTATGGTTCCTATCTCTTTGTTGAAGTTCTTCCTGAGATCATTGAGCATCCTTATAACTAGTGTGTTGAACTCTGCACATGGTGGATTGATTGTCTCCATTCTGTTTAGTTCTTTTTCTGGAGCTTTGTTCTGCTTTTTCATTTGGGACATGTTTCTTTGTCCCCCAATTTGGATGCCTCACTGTGTTTGTTTCTACAGATTAGATAGGGCTGCTATGCCTCCCAATTTTAGTGAAGTGGCCTTAGGTAGTAGGTGTCCTGTGGGACCCAGTGGCTCAGTGTTCCAGGTGCATCCCTTGAAAGGGCTATGTGTGCCCTCCTGTTGTAGTAGAGCCTGGGTGCTGTTTGCATATCAGTGGGAGGAATGGACCCTCAGGCTGGTTGCTGTGAGAATTGGCCAGGACTGCAATGGAGAAGCTGTTGTGCAGGGGCTGACCCTACAGAGCAGGGTTGTTTAGCAGGGCTCTGGTGCCTGCCCAGTCTTCTCTTTGGATGTGTCATTCTTGGACGTGGCCAGGTGATACTCCTGCTCTCTCCAGAGCTGACCTATAAGTATGCCAGCCCCAGGGCCTCCTGGGATTGGCCTTCCATAGGCCAAGTTCACCCACAGCCTGCACCATGTCTGGGGCCCCTGCTATGAGTGATAAAGCAATCCACAGATTGCCATCACTTGTGCTGGGTTTGGAGGTACCTCAAGAGGTCCAGCCATGAACTGAAGCCAGGACTGTGGCTACTTAGCAAGACATACAGAACACACCAAAGCCAGACACCGCTTATTTGCATTTTATGCACCTTTGAGAGACCTTAGGAAAGTCTACAGGTTGAGCCAAGATAGTCTGTACAGAAAAGCCACTGGAATTGACTTGGGTGTCTCAAAATTTGAGTGGGGCCAGGACTCCCAGAATCAGGATGAATGAACAGTGTTAGCCAGGTTGATGGAGACTCTGATATGGTGCCTGCCCACATCTACACACTGGGAGGTGGGAGATCAACAAAGAAACACACTGGCTTTGGTCAGCTCCTCTACCTAGGAGAAAGCTGCCCCTCCAGCCCTTGCCTTGAAGCCAAACAACTCAATTCCTCTCTGTATGCCCCTGATGCCTTTTAAGCTGCTTTCCCAGCACTGGAGCTCAGGGTGAGCTTGTTAAGAGAGTTAAGTCCATGTGTGGGCCCTTTACGAGGAGCGCCTGGGACTGCAGCTGCCCTCCATCTCACTCAGTTACAATCTCTGCTGGCTTTCACAGCCACAAGGTATGGAGATTCTCTTCCAGACACTGGAGGCCTACTCTGGGAAGTCTGGTGTGGACCTCACTTCCCTGGGAGGTACCTCTGCAGCCGAGAGATTCCTCCCACTTTTTAATGGTGACATGTGTGGGGCCAATCTATCCTGTTTCCACCCCTCCTACCCATCTCAAAATGGCTTCCTCTGTATGACTTTAGTTGTAGGACTTTCATTCAGCTAGACTTCAGGCAATTCTCAATGATGGTGGTTCTATAGTTATAATTTTGACGTGGTCATGAGAAGAGGCAAGCACAGCGTTTGCCTATGTTGCCGTCTTGACCAGCCTTCCTTATTTCTGATGATTCATTTTTCTTTTTCCAAATTCCAGAATATTTTATTGTAAAATAGTATTTCATGTTTAATGTCTTTTTCTCTGTTTTTATTGTTAAATTTATTGAGGTGACATTAGTTAGTAAAAATCACATAGGTTCCAGGTGTACAACTATGTGTTGCATTGTGTGCTCAGCACCCAGAGTCTGTTCTCTTTCTATCATCTATATTTGACTTTCCCTCCCTACCTCTCCCACTACCCTCTCCCCTTATCCTCAGGTAACCACTAAACTATTGACTGTGCCCATGCATTTTTGTTTCTTTGTTGTTTTTAGTTTTAAATTCCACATGAGTGAAATAATACAGTTCTTGTTTTTTATTCTGTTTGGCTTATTTTGCTTAGCATGATGATCTCAAGGTCCATTTATTTTGTTGCAAATGGCAGTATTTCATCTTTTCTTATAGCTGTGTATATGTACTACAGCGTTTTTATCTAGTCATCTATCAAAAAGCACTTCGCTTGTTTCCATGTCTTGGCCACCATGAACAGAGCTATAATAAGTATTGGGGTACATATGTTCTTGTGAACTAAAGTTTTCAAATTTGGGGGTAGCTACCAGGTGGGGGATTGCTGGGTCATATGGTAGTTCCATTCCCAATTTTCTGAGGAACCTCCATACTGTCCTTCATAGTGGTTGTACCAGTCTACATTCCCACCAGCAGTGTATGAGGGTTCCTTTTTCTCCACAGCCTCTCCAGCACTTGTTGTTCCTTGTCTTATTGATTATAGCCATTCTAACAGGTGTGAGGTGGTATCTCATTGTGGTTTTGATTTGTCTTTTACTTATGTAAACCTTAATATAATTTTATGTGACTCTTCCCCCACTCCCCAAAATAAGTCAGTTGGGATTCAAATTGAAAGAACATTATATTTGTTATATTGATTTGTGCACAGTTGATATTTCCCTTTCAAAAACATATTTTATTCTCTTCAAATGATATTTCATGTTCAATAAAACTTTGTATTTCTGTTTTGGCTCCATTATATTGGAAGATAGTTTCTGGAACATATTGAACTCTGAATAAAATATCAGTAGTAACAACATTATCACTATCATCATTATGGTTTCAATTCACTGCTTGGACAGTTGTTTTTATTTTTTTCCTAAAATTAGGAGCTTGCATGTATTCTTTTTGAATTTCATCATCTTTTTCTAGAATTTATCAAAAGATTTTTAAAAGTTTGTTTGATCTTTTGCTTGAAATCACTTCTAACATTCTACTGTCACTAGGCTTTCGGAGTGAGAAATGATTCTATCTCTTTTAGTTATTTATCACTGGAAATACTTCAGATCTTTCTAAAATACTGATGTAGGTAAGATAACTAGAATTGAGCTTATAATTAAAGTTAATTATATCTGTTCTCTTATTTTATCAAGCATTTAAAATGAAAGTTTGTCATTTATTTTATGTTGGTGACAATTATAGCAGGTTGATTTGCTATATTAAAATAATTACCCATCTTTACATTATTTGTTATAAAATGTAAGTTGTTTAAACAATTAAATTTTTAAAATGACAGCATCAGCCTATTCTCTTCACCTATGTTTCACTTAACTTTATAGTCTGTCTGACAAAGGAGTTACTTCAAGTGAAAAAGAAAATAATATAAACTTTGGATTTTATGTTTTCATTCGTAATATATTTGAGTCCCAACCAAAGGAGGAGAAGTGAAGCAAGAGGATACTACTTGATGATTTGTTTAAAAACAGAGAGAAAGAGGTGCCCAGGGCGAGACTGACATATCAAACAGTTTCTGGTAACAGTGCCTGTTTGCCACTGTGTATGTGGACAGCCAAATATTTTTAAACTGCACTATGAACAATAATATTCCTCAAATCAGTGTCTTCACACTCATTCCCAACTTAATTTTTCTGTTTTTGCTTATATACTCTTTGCTTAAATTATTCCTACTTCCTTCTGGCTACAGTCTATTTCCCAGCTTCTCCTTGGTTTCTTCAATGAATAAGGAAAAGATTAACTAGATGTAAGTCCTTGTTCTTCATGACTATAATTATAAAATTTGTTTATTCTCTTTTTCTTGTAGATGACATCATATATGAGAACTTTGCGGATGTTTTGGCCTAGCCTAATAAATTCTTCTATCTGTGCAGTAGGAATCATTCTGACAAATTATCTCTTTGGGAATAGAAGTATATTCTGTTGAGTCAGTTATCTTGATAAATCACATTACATTTGAGTTGAGCAGTTTTTATGGATAAACATTCTTACTTGGAATCACTTTGTTGCTCATAGTACCGGTATTAAAGCTCATGATTCAAGTAAGAGTTGATCTTGTTATTAGTACTCTATGAGTACATAGAGAAGAATTCGCTTACAAACTTTTAAAATGATTTTCAACACTGCTTCTTTGACACAGTATTTAATATCCTATAAACAATTCAAAATAAAAATAAATACAATTTGGTTGAAAAAGATTTAAAGTAATAGCACAGATACTGATATATTCCATGTGGAAAATATGAATTATTTTAGCTATAGGTTAGAGTTAATCTTTATGACCCAACTACTTTTTAAGCTTATTAATAACATCTTCTATTATTCAAATTTACTTATTTGATGAAGAGATGACAAATCTCCAGATATGGGTTCTGGTGCCATAGGATGTTAGTTGCATAAAATAGAGAGATGAACAGACAAAACAATAGTATTGCCAAAGAAAGAAGACAAATACAATGTAAAATAGAGAAATACAAAGTTATCATGTTACTAGAATGGTGATCAGTTTTTCTGTTGTTTTATTTTTGTTGCTGTTCTTAGAACAGTCGTGATTATTGTATCTTAATATCTACCTCTTGTGCAAGTACATGTTGCAGCAGTGTGTATCAAAAGAGGCTTAAACCTGTTTTCTTTTTGTTTTTTTTAAGGGATGACTTCTAAAAAGGAGACAAACATTTCAAAGGATCAGATAATTTATCAGAATATATCGAGAGTGGTTCCCATGATTTTTGTTTATTTGTTTGTTTGTTTAACTTTAGAATTCTACCCACATTTTGTCTGGAGAGTTAGGCAATATCTGTATTTTTCAACTTTCTCAGTTATTCAGGGCTTCTTACAGGCCACCCAACTTTGAGCCCTGAAAAAGAACTAAAAGATGGTATGATTTAATTCATGTAATCGCTGAGGAAAAAAGGACTAGAGAGATTAATGATTTACCCATGATCTCACTGTAGTTGCTTGTAGTAAGTTTTTAATGAAAGTTTTCAAATATGTAGCTCAATACTTACACCACATTTGCCAGGTAGCTGTCACATGTTATTAGGTTTTGCTTTGTAGTATCTAGATTGTATTCACCATAATTCTAGAATTTAGCAGACACTCAATAAATGCTTATTGGATATATAAATGAAAAATAGTGTAAGGTAGCACAAGTCAATATTCCATTTTGTTGTCATAACTGTCATGAAACAAATCCTGTGATTATTCCTGGAATCTATTGCATACCACAAATCAATGTGTATAGCAAAGAGAATATTTTTTTTCACCTCTCCCAGCCAAATTGATATTGAA
>PVKE010051217.1:0-10709 GCA_004027555.1 Craseonycteris thonglongyai
AATTACACTTTCTACCTATCAATCACAGAGGTATATATGTATAAATAGATATGTATGTAAATGCATATGTATGTGTGCATTCATTATGTATATATCAATTTTGTATATTCATATATATATATATATATATATATATATATATATTCACTTTAAGTATACTTGTTTTCTGAGTACTAATCAATTAATTTTTCTTAAACTCAGTGGAAATCCTGCATCGAAATCTATAATATTACCTTTTTTGATACTTCTTGAGCACAGTTATAAAACCTGTTTCTAAAAGTAAAAGAAAAAAGTGGGGGTGGTAAATGCCTGGATGGTTTATTGGGTTGTGCATTCACCTTGCTGCCCCGGAGTCTGAGGATTGAGCTGCCCTGGCTCACGCAAACCCATATGCTGAATTGGGGTGTGCTCCCCATGACAGAGGCCCCCAGTTTGATTTCTGCTGGGGCGTGTTTCCCATGTGTGAGGCCCCCTGGCTCAGTTTCCACCCTGCGCAGCTCCATGCCACCTGTATGGAAGGAAACTATGTAAAAAAACAATGATGGGCAACTATGGAGACTGTTCTGGGCCCTCCCCCTTCTCTCCCTCTGTCAAAACAATAAACTAAATCTTTAAAAGAAATATGACCTTTTATTGTGGGGAAAGTCAGTGCCTTGGACTATTATCAGATTCTTATCTTCTCTGATATTAAAATCACTCAGAGGCTCGTGGTCTGAAAGAACATTCAGTAGGAATAGCAAATGACTACAGCATCAAGTAGAGATTAAAGACTGCTATTAGACACCCAAATTCTACACTTTTTCAATAAATTTCCCCAAATCTTAAAACACAAACCAGAAATTACCTTAAGTACAATCACATCTGGAAAGAACTTCTTAAAGTATACTCCAGAGCTCAGACATTGCTGAGACCACTTGACCACACACAGGACAGAAGTATGTTCTGGAAATAAGGACAACAGGCCACCTGAATGAATCACCCACCACTCAGAGCACTCTTACCAAGAAAGACAGAGGAGCAATTCCAATTTGTCTTTGGAAAGAGAATACTGTAAGCCATACTTATTGCCAGACAGACACCAGCAAAAGTTTAATGGAGCCAGAGTTCAGGCAAAGCAGGAACCAACAATCATCAAGAACCATGATTCTTGCTCCACTAAAAATAGGAGCTGTGACAACACTTTTCTGTCCACAAAGAGAAAGCCTTAAGACCTGTACAGACATAGCAATGATGTTTATAAAAATTGTCAATACTGTTATTGTAAACTCATATTTTTTTAAATATTTAAAACAGGCATTCTCCAACCCTGAGTATAAAATAATATTCAAAAACCTAAATGAAAACATTATTTGCCAGGAGGTAGTGAACAATTTGTTTCCTCAAAGAGAAGATAAAAGCTTCTTAAATGGCATCATGGTTTGTAATGTCAAAGGTCAGTCCACGCCTGCCATACACACAACAGACCACTTTTTAAAAGCAAGTGATTTAGAAACAATTCCAAGGGTGAATTTTTGCTAAGACACTTCAGGTGATTCTACAGCATTGGCTCAACATCATCAACAGAAATGGAGTACTATGTTTCAGGGGCCAAATTCCCCAACTCCACACTCCTTGGTATTTATAACACTGTTTATAATACCACTCCTCTGACAGCATTTCTCCCACACGACACAAATATTTTCAGAAATTGTTATTGCTTTTCTATTGAAATAAAAATGTGTGATGGATTCAGCTTTGTGCACTGTATTTAAGCAAGGCAGGAGAGGCGTGTGTTGTCCCTTACTGGACAGTGCCTGGACAGAATATGTGAAGTGACTTTTGAACTGAAGGGTAGTTTGTGTGAGATGCCAAAAAAAATAAATTCTGCTGACAGAAGTGAGATAAACAATAGATTCTGTTATGAAGAGCATGTACTTTTTCCAAGTGTACACTTCTAACCTAGAATGATGAATGCAACACTGGTACAAATAATAATAATAACTTATTGCTAAACTCAGCTAATAATTATAAAATCCAGACAGAAGTTTGTAAGGATTCATCAGATCACTTTTTAGAGAGCACATCCCAAAAATATTTCTTTAAGACAAACAACTACATTTTCAAAGTACTATCTTATAAATACAGTGGAAGTACTTTTCCTCATCTGTGTACAGTTCATTTAGAGAAAAGGAAGAGAATTAGCACGTCCAAATACCTACATAGAACCAGGAGCTGTATGAGGAAGCGTTTCACATATTGCCACTTGATTCTCAAAACAGACCTTTGAGTTAAGTATCACATTCTTTCCAAAGATTACAAAACAGGCATTATTAATTTACTCTCTCTCAGTTACCTGGAAAGTCATGGATGCCGGATGTGGTTCCAACTTCTGAAGGTCCTGTGGCGAAGAAATATCTTCTATAAACTATTAAGTTTGTTGTTTTATAAAGGAAAATGATAATAGGAGGTACTATAGAAGCAGACATAAAGATCACCTAAACTGGTTTAGAAAACTCTCCTAGAAAAAATCATTTTAGGACCCAAAATGATTAATTAACCTGTCCTAAATCATATGTAGTGTGTGGAAGAAATGCCATTCAAATCTATCTCACTCCACAACCTATTTTCTTAACTGTGACTTGTCAGGTCTTTAGTTGCTCACTTACTAATTAGTTGGCTATTCAAAAAGTCTGTGTGCATTTGGTACACCACTGGCTGTGCCAAATCCACATACACAATCGTGTCACATGTGCCTTAACTGTGCAGGAAATAACCTGTATCCGAGGACTCCTTTCCATCCACCATGGAAGGAGAACCAGGAGAAAACCATAGGAAAGCCAGGCAAGTGGAGAAGTGACCAGAAACCTCCAATGCCAGACAGCCCACTGCTCAAGTCAGTCCTGTTTGCAGTGACACTAGACAACTCTAAGCTGCACAGCTCAGAGATAACAACTGACAGCTAAATGTAACCCTACACCTGCCTCTACATGAGCCTTTTGTCTTCCATTCTCCCATGACCTCAGAGACCTACACTGATTTGTCACCTCTGAACTCACTGAGATCACTAGGTGTGGCTCGTTCCCAATCTGATTTCTATAGCCCACTAGCCCCACTGAGGAGCTATGGCCTCCGCCCTGCCCACCCCCAACTTCCGAGTGACCCAGCAACAAGTAAAAAGGAAGACCTGCATACTGTAGTCTTACTGTTTTGTGTACATATATGTGTATGCAGAGAGTGCCAAAACATGTAAAGGAGAAAACTGTATTAAAATTGTAATACTTGGGAAAGCTGGGATGGCTCAGCGGGTTAAGCACTCACTTTGAAGCCCCAGGGACCGAGGATCGAATCCCTGCCCTGGCCCATGCGGACCCACATGCTGAACTGAGGTGTGCCCCCAGTTCAGTTCTTGCTGGTGCAGCCCCATGCCCACCTGTGGAGTGAAACATATGGAAAAACTAATGTTGACTATGGAGACTGCTCTGGGCCCTCCCCTTTCTTTCTGTCTCTCTCTGTCTCTGTTTCTCTCTGTCAAAAATCAATAAAATAAATCTTAAAAAAAATTGTAATACTCAATATATACTGATAACAAAAGATGAATACAAGTCACATTTGACATCTGCAATTAGAAGAGTTGCTCAAAGTGGTTACCATCAGCATCCAGACGCTTCTAATGATAGCAAACGACTGCTTGAGCAACATTGATCAAAGTGTCCACTTGTATCACTGCACATGGCATTTCAATTTACCATGCATCTCAAACTTATCATAAATGCATGCAATTGTTAGGTGTGTTGGAGGTTCTGTTGCCTACTCATCCCTCCATTGTTGTTGTACTTCCACAACATCCTGGAATTTCAAATACTACTTCAAAATGGAAAAACAACTGTGCTTCTACCACTTTCTTTGTCCTGCCTGTCACATGGTGACACTAGCATCCATTTGATTAACCCCATCTTTCAAGTGAACATTGTACTACACATTGCTATCATAACTCAATTCAACTACGAAAAGTAATACATAGATAACATCCCTTAAAATGTGTATACATTTTTTTGGAATCCCAGGTAAACATCTATAGATGATAGATAAATTTGGATGGATGGATAGATAAATAGATAGATAGATATCTTAAGCTAATAAACCAAATCTGCCAAATTCAACTTCAATTTGTAACACTTCCTTTGAGACCTCCTATGTGTTCTCTCAATACTTATATTTGAGTTTAAAGATTGTTTTTATTTTTTACTAAGTTCTACCTGATACAGTGGTACCTAATATTTTAGATGAAATTAGTAATTAATACATTAGAAGACTAGTTTAAAGTCACGTCAAACACAATAACTGAATCCTGCTCAATTCTAGACATGCAGAAACCTGAACAGCTGTAGCCAGATTGGATGTTTGAACAAACGTGCCACAGAAGCTATGCTGCTCATCAGCTTTAACCAGCTTTGAATTTATTTTTCTTACAAGAAAGAAAATTTAAATTTCACCACTGCCAGGCTTGGCCACAGCACAGGACAGGGATATGGGTTGAAGAGGAAGGAAGGAAGGTAGGGCCCACCGGGGAAATGCTCCTGGCGGTGAATATACTGCTTCAGGGGCCTAACGAACACCCAGACTTTGAAATAACATAAATCACTTGGGAAAACTTAACTTTGAGTGACCACATGAGCAGGGTGAGAGAAACCAGTACAACCAGTATATAAAGCTGTTTTTACCAAAGAAAGACAACACTGACCAGTCTGAGGAGAGCACAAAAAGCACATGACACCCCAAAAGGACCTGCTGCACTTGAATGTCAAAGCAAATAGACGTGGCGGCTTACCCAGAGTGCCCTCGCACGTGAGTCATTCCTAGTAGGAGACCTCACATGAAGATGGACCTGTATTTACAAACTTCCATGGAATATCACATTTAGCCAAAAACTACACCATTTCGAGTTCTCACTCCAAAGTCAGGATCCATGTGTCAGGCACTTTCAGTTCATTCTTTTATTTATGACTGTGTCTGAAAAGACTGGATTGATAATTTAACCAAGTACCTATTTCCGTAAAAATTCTGATGCACAGAGTGTGCGCAGACCAAATAAACACTTCTCTTTAAAGAACATGAAATTAGCCAGGCCACTTCCTGGCTGACTGGCTGCAGGTGACAACTCATATCCTGCATTAATTAACTCATTCAGGAGAAAAACATAGATTAGGATCTATGTTTTGACACATGAATGATCATAATAACTAATTTGAAAAATAAGACTGTTTTTAAACAGCCACCAAGAAGGTTCCTCATATGGAAACCACCACAACAGTCACAAATCCAAATCCTGAGCAAAGGGATGACCAGTCAGTTAACAAAGAAATCCATGGTGTGGTTGAGGGGTCCCCAAAGAACCAGGGAGAACTTGACACACAGAACTTTTTTTTTTTTAAGTGGAAGGATTTGCATGCCAAGAAGAACATGACAAAGAAAAGCACTTAGTTTTCTATCCTTATGCTAATTCAGGGGGTTACCCAATAAAACAGAGAGCACCTAGAGGGTGTTAGATTCCTACGTAGGGACAGGAGAGGACAGATGACAAAGACTAGCCTACACATGTTGGATAATAGCATTTTTCTATTACAACAGTGCTAAGTTCACAGTTATATCCTTAATGGTTTCGCCCATGACAATGTGTTATTCCACATAGTACCTGAATTAATCTGTCTCTATGAATGTTCTTTTTTATATCAGGATGCTACAGAGGCAGACAAAGTCATTAGATTGCTGCATTTGAGACTTTTCTTATCACAATAAAAACAATTATTTTTGGAAAGGGTAAAGATAAGAGTACCACAACATAATGAAATACCTGAAGGATAATTCTGCAGAGAGACAATTGATATTTAATTTAGTGGCTCCTGATAATTGCTTATCTTTAAAGTTTGAACTGTAATTGCAATACACAAGATATAAATGAAAACCTTCTTAAACAACTGCATAGGGTCTACCACTGGCAGTTGCATTTATAAAGTCTCATATCACCTTTGTTTCAAGGAAGTATACATTTAAACAGTTTAATCTTTAAATATTCAAATAGGATTATGAATGCATTGTAAGTGTTTAACTGGACATGGTGGTTAATACTGTTTACCTCCCAAGTTATCAGAACGTGGACGTCAAAAGCCATAGCATAGCATTTCAGCAGCTCATCACTGGAACTAGTCACTCTCCTTTCCACTGATAAAATGATAGTGATTTAAATTAAATTGCAGTTGGGGAAATGCTGTCAAGTATAATTTGTGTTATAAGTAGAAAACACTCAATTAGAAAGTGCCCAGAGAGAGATCCTGACAGGTCATTTGTTGATGGTCCTACAAAGCAGTGAAACATGCATTATATAGTTTATTAATATGTGCTTCATACAACATTTATCAGAACAAAATATAAAGTGGAATACACAAACCTTAGGAAGGGGAAACCTCCATATTGCATTATGTCCTAAACACAACAGTCAGTGTGATTTCCAAACTGTTACCGTCACCAACAATAGATACATGTGGCTGCATGAAAAACAGCCCTCTGTCTCTGGCCCACTAGTGGGCTCTTCTATGTATCCCATAATAACTATCCTAGTGTTCTGTTCTCCATACAATTCTGGGAAATCTTATCTATCAGACTTCCAATTATCACCAGTTTGCTGTTGACTCAGACCTAGACCGCATCCCAGCACTGTGCCCTGAGATGCTGGAGCTAACACCCTACAGTTTCGTGCACACTTCCATGTGAATGTGACAGGAGAGCCTGAAGCCTTTCTGCCCCCCAAGTCAGTCCTCCCTCTGGGTCCCAACCAGCTCTGCTTAAGCTCCCCACCCCCACCATATAGTCAATTATTTTTTAATCATCTTTGATACATCTCTCTTATTTTTCCTGCACAGTGAATCCACTGCCAAGTTCTCTGGCTGCACTTCCAACATGCACATTGACTGCATTTTCTTGCCACCACCTACATGCTGAGTTCCTTACCCTAGTTATCCCCAGATTTTCCTGCCCAGGTGCAATGTAGCCACCTTCCAAGCCATTGTCTGCAACTGAGCGAGAGCAATACCTACCACACACTGTCTTCATACTTGTGTGTGCTTGAAAACCTTTTTTGCTTCTAGTTAATCTGGAGTGAGATTTAGAGGACAGAATTCATTGTTCTCACAGAGTCAGGGTGGGTCAGATATGGTGACAAAGAAAGCAAAGAAGTGTAGCAGGCCTCTGATTATTCTCTCTTTTCCATTCCATGGACATTTTTTCTTTACACCTTCTAGCCCTATTGGCCAAGAACACCCCAGGTCCTCCCCAGACCCTTAAGTGACACCCACAGAGGAAGCAGCGGTTTCCCATCGTCCTTACCACAGTTTCCCCCTTTGTTCCTTGTGAGGTGGCTGGGCCTGCTTGGCTTCTCAGATTTTCTCACTTTTCAACTGTTAAAAGCCAAAATAAAGGGAATGTCTTAAAAGCAGCAAGGGGGAAAAAAAAAGAACCACTACAAACAGAGGAACAGTCAGGTCAGAATGAAGTGGAACTATGAAGAGCTAAAAGAAAAGAAATCTATCCAGAATTCTATCTCTTAGTGAAAATATTCTTCAAAAATGAAGGCAAAAAAAAAATTTTTAGATAAAAGAAAACTGACAGAATACTTTGCCAGCTGATCCACTTTATATGAGATAATAAAGGAAGTTCTTCATGCTGAATGGGAAGGATCAGACAGAACTCAGATCCACAGAACTGAAAAATGAATACTAAAAATGGTAAATGTCCAAGTTAACGGAAGATATAAAGGAATAGAAGTCATTTAAAAAAATTTTTTTATCCATCTTCACATAAACCACATAACTATTACAAGCAAAAATTATAACATTGTCTTATAGGACTTATAATCTATGTAGACATGGCACATATAACAATTATAGCATGAAAAATTAGGCAGGGCCACGGACCTATATGGTTTTTATGTTTCATATGAGCTAACACAGAATTAACAGTAGTTAGACTGAGGCATATATTTTATACAGTAGAGCAACCACTTAGGAAGACTTCTAGCTAAAAGGCCACTAGAAAAATTAAAATGAAATACTGAAAATATTCAAATAAACTGACCAAGTCAGTAGAGAAGAAATCAAGGAAGAGAAAAAAGAGATAATTCAACAAATAATAAAATAATAGATCCAAACAAAGTCAAACATATGAAAAATTATATTAGATGTAATGGACAACACTAACAGATAACAGAATGGCTTTAAAAACTAGTCTCAGTGATGAGATGTCTGTAGGAGTCATGCTTCAAATATAAAAGAGCTAAGAGAAAGTGAATATTTCAAAAACACATACCATATGAACTATAAGAGTAGAAAGATTGCAGTGGCTAAATTAACAGCTGTATGGTCACCTGCAGAGATAGATGAACCCCAACCCAAATTAAGACTGAAGGGGCCACACCACACACACACACCAAAAGGGCAGGAGAAGCCTTGTTACTTACATAACTGAGGTCCCACGGAAGTGGGCAGAGGATTGAATCTGGTGTCTGCCCCACAGCTGGGGGCTGAGAGCTTTACTGTCTCAGGCAATACCTGTGAGGTTTGACTCTCCCTTCTGCACTAAACAGGGAGCACTCAGACTTGCTTTTCTCTGTGGAATAAGAAAAATGGAAATTAATCAATTAGTCTATTGCTCACCATAAGAAATTAGAAAGAGAAAGTTTACCCAAAGTATGTTGAAGGAAGAAAATAACAAAAATAAAAGCAGAATTGTATCAAATAAAAGATACAAGAATAGAGAAAATCAATGAACAAAAAGCTGGCCCTTTGAAAATTTCACTTTAACAGATAAGCCTCTGATAAGATTAAGCAGAAAAAGAAAATAATTGGCAATATTAAAAAAAGGGGCATGACTACCTATCCTACATGCATTCAAGAGACAATGAGGGAGTATTATAAACAACATGAAACCAATAAATATGACAACCTAGAGGCAAAGAACACAGTC
The DNA here is from genome assembly GCA_004027555.1 of Craseonycteris thonglongyai. NCBI lineage: Eukaryota > Metazoa > Chordata > Mammalia > Chiroptera > Craseonycteridae > Craseonycteris > Craseonycteris thonglongyai. Next base: position 8,995 of record PVKE010051217.1, read on the forward strand.
CTCAAAAGGGAAGAAGTACCAAATTACCAAAATTCACTTAAAAAGAAAATGGAAAATTTTTAAATCCTATCTCAATTAAAGAAACTCAATTCAAAATGTAATACCTTCCCTGAAACAAATTTGGATATGGTTACACCGCTGTGTTCTTTCAAATGTTTCAGCAGCAGAATTATTAACATTTTAACACAAATGTGCAGAAAGTAGAAGAAAGAAGGCTTCACAAGTTAGACCTTAGATGAGGTCCTTACCACCCTGATACCAAAGCCAGTTAAAGATGTAAGAAAATTACAGGTGATTATCCCTTGTGAACACAGGTACAAAACATTTAACTAAATTTTAGCAAATTATATTCAACTATGTATGAAAAAACAGTACTTCACAACCATATGAGATTTAGTTCAGAAATTTTAACATTTTTATAACATTTAAAATCAACAAATGTAATTTAGTATGTGAGTGGAATAAAGGTAAAAAAAACCAAACAAATAAAATGAACAAAATAGATGCAAGGAAAAAAAGCATTTGACAAAATTCAACTCCTCCTTATGATCAAATCCTCAGAAACCCAGAAACAAAAGGGAAGTTCCTCAACCTGAGTAAAGGCATTGATTATAAAATTTACAACTAACATCACACTCAACATCAAAGACTTGGCACTTTCTAGCTAAGACCAAGATCAAGGCAAGAATGTCTCCTTTCAACATTTCTATCAATATTGTACTAAAGTTCCTAACCAGTGCAGTAAGGGAAGAAAAAAAGAAAAAGCATAACAATTTAGGAAAAAAAAAAAATTCTTAGCTTGAAGTGACATACTTAAATATATAGAAATCTTTAATGGATCTATCAAAAGTTATTAAGATTAAAAAGTTTTGCAAGATTATAGTGTACAAGATCAATGTACACAAATCATTTATATCCATATATACTATTAATAAAGAAGTGAAAATGACCCAAAACAATAAACCGTATAGAAGAAAATGGTGGTACTAAACTTATAGACCTTGAGTTTCAGGAGGACTTTATAAACCTGGCCTCAAAGTGAAGGGGAGTAAAAGCAAAAATAAATAAACGGGACCATATTAAACTAAAAGTACAGCAAAAAACAACAACAAAAAAAAAAAAAGGAGGGGGGATGCCGGGATGGCTCAGTGGGTTAAGCGCTCACTTTGCAGCCCCAGGGACCAAGGATCAAATCCCGGCCCCGACCCGTGCAGAACCATATGCTGAACTGGGAGCTCCCCCAGTTCAGTTCTCTCTTTCTCTCTCTGTATCTCTCTCTCCCTCTCTCTCTCTCTCTCTCTCTCTCTCTGTCAAAAATAAATAAAAATACATTTTTTAAAAAAACACCCCATCAATCAAGCAAAAAAGCAACCAACCAATTGGGAGAAAGCATTTCCAAACAATGTCTCTGATAAGGGGCTAATATCTAAAGTATATAAAGAACTTGTACACTCAACACCAAAAAAACAAACAATCCAATTGAAAAATGAGCAGACCTAAATAGGCACTTTACCCACAAAGACATACAAAGGGCCAACAGATATATGAAAAAATGCTCAACATCATTAGCCATTAGGGAAATACAAATCAAAGCCACAATGAGATACCCCCTCACACCTGCTAGAATGGCTATAATCAACAAGACAAGGAACAACAAGGGCTGGAGAGGCTGTGGACAAAAAGGAACCCTCATACACTGCTGGTGGGAATGTAAA
>PVKE010051218.1:0-10709 GCA_004027555.1 Craseonycteris thonglongyai
ATCATACTTATTTAGAGAATTGAAAGTTCACCTGCAGAGTCCAATATTATTTACCAATCAATAAATCCTGTTATACGAGGGCTGTCTGGAAAGTATCCAGCCATGTAACAGTTCTTAATATATTGACAGTGGCTGGATTTTTTCCGGATAGCCCTCATACTTTTGAACTTATAATCATCAATCTAAAATCAATTTCACATTGAAATTGGAAACAAAAGGCTAATACATTTAATCATTTGACAAATACTGACTAAGCAATTATGTCCATTTTCTAATATGCCAAAATCTCTTAAATATTAAAAATGTTTTCAGTCACATACCCATATTGGCACTACTATTACTAAATGTATTCCTAAATTTAAAACAAAAGAATCAACCCTATAAAATTCATTTATTAACTCAATTGAGTTTCTGCCATGGGTTGATGTTGGATGCTAATGTGGTAGCTTAAGGGATAGATTAAATAAGTGGATAAAATAAATGAGATTGTGGAAACTCATCTTGGTAAATGAAACGTTGTTAATGATGGTAACCTGGAAAAAATTCATCTTCAGCTAGTTCACTCTGCATCAGGCTTATTGCTATCGTGGAGGTCTTCATGAACTATTGAACAACATCTGCACAGCAAACTTTGCTTGCACACAAATGCTTTCTTAGCATGTCAGGGCAACTGCATTAATGTGAACTCCGTAGACATGCATGCCTTTCCCTAACACTTTTCTTATGAGCTGTGTTAGTTAGCCAGTCTTTACAAGTGTGAACCATGGGAGTTATTGGGTTTGTGTGAGATCCTTTTTACATGATGAGAGGCTAAATAAAAAATGGTGTTAAGAGTACATGTTAATAATGAGCTTTGAGAAGCCAAGGAGGTTCCACATGAAAGTTTTTTGGGAAAATATTTTTTCCATTGATATTCCTGTTGGCTTCTATTTGGAAAAATTAAAAGTGTATTGTCCAATATGGTTACCATGAAAACAGGATTAAGAACCATGCAAACAGGTGGACATACTATTAGCTTGGTACTACATAGACCCAATGTTAACATGTGTGGAAACAACAGAATGAATGTTCTAAACACAGTAATTAGATAGACTTTGAATTACATCAGCCTGGCAGAAGGATTTGTACTAAAAATTTCTATCCTGCAGATGTTGGGAAATTTTGGACCATAAGGATAGATACAATTAATAAAACCCAACCCTATAATTGTCATACATAGAGCCTATTATATTAAAAAAGTCTTAATACTTAAGAGCAAGCCCAAGAGATAATTCATATAGTATGAATATTGTGTTAAAGAGCACATTTGAACTTGAGTATGGCTAATTTTGCATCAATATCATCATGACTTCTGTAGCAGCTGTATGGAAACTATGGCCCACCTGTGTTTGTGCACAAAGATTTATTGGAACACAACCATAAGTATTTGTTCATCTAGGTCTGTCGTTGCTTTTGTGCTACAAAGGCAGAAGTGAATAGTGGTTACTGTCAGTTGTTCTGAGTAAAAAATAATGGCAATAATGGCTGATAGCAGCTGTGTGATAAGATAACTTCCTGCCATTCTCAGGCACTTACCCAGTCATTAATAGAAAACAAGAGTGATGGTGAAGCTTAGACAATTAGTGTCAAGGCAGGAGGTATTGCTTGGTGTGAATATTCTATAGATTCTCTTCATGCTGGAAGAGCAAGCCAGACAATTATGAGCTTTTCTTAATAATTAACAGAAGCTTAGGGCAACACAGATTGTTCAAGATGAATACAGTTTCCTTTCGTATTTTGTTTTGTTTTTTGACAAGACAAAAACAGTTTCATATTAACACCCCAACCCCAAATAATACAGTCACAAAAGCATATATAATTCGTGAGATGTTTATGGGGACAGTATAAAAAAGTAATGTAATCTTTTTTATTTTCTTTGCTATCTGAGGCCTATCCAAGAAAATAAAAATCCTTTTACAGTTTTGGAATGAAGAATGTCAGCGATATTACGATATTACGTTCTTCTCATACCTTTGGGGAGAAGGGTCTTTAAGAAAGCCAGCAGAATGGAAAGAGAAGGGCGAATGGTGTTTGGAGTAACCATTGTGGAAATGGTGCAATTGCAGATTTAGCAAAGACGCTATGTGCTCTTATTCCCCGGAATGAAAGGCCGCTGCCCTTGACTGCAGGCATTGCATCATGGGGTGCGCTGAGCATCGATCTGTCAGAGGGCTGGCTGCTGGTTGACTTGGTGCAAAGTATTCAACTCGGAGAACAGATTGGTGTATAAAAATGTTCCCCAGACTACTAGGAGGACTGTGCGCACAAAGGCTGTGTGCACTCAAAGGAGAGGCCTATGTGAAGTGAGCAGAGAGACCTGAGGGAGCCCATTAGTGAGGGCCCCCATGTCCTGAGCCATCAATTGACAAGTCCTACCCAGGTTCCCATTGGGCCTCCTCTTGCCTTGTGGATCTAGCATCTGAATCCACTTGCTTAGACTAATTTTGATGTCTTCCTTAGTTACACATTACCCGCCCCCACAGACATTTCCTATGCTAGAGAACTGAGTGCTGACTTGGCCCTGAAGAGAAGAGTTGAAAATAGAAACTTGTTCAAATGAAATGGGTACAGAGCTCAAGCATCAACATAGCGACAGAGGTGACTAAGGAAAAACTAGGGTGGAAGGGGCGAGTAGAAACTCAATTGGAGCCCTCTGGAGATGGGGACAGACAGCACCAGCACTCCGAGGGGAGCAGGCAAAGCAAGGTGGCATAGCAGAGGAGGAAGTAACTGAGGTTACCTTGCCAGTAGGCAGAGATCACCAGCAGCCTTTCTTATCTCACATCACCTTGGAAATAAGCTTGGTGTATCTGTTTCCAGCCCCTTTGAGCTGCAGGGGAAAGTTGTAAAAATCTTTGGCTCCACTTGCCAGAGACACCACATGCCAGTTACACCTCCCCTCGCTCCCCTTCCAATACTCGTGGTGCAAAATGAAGCAACAGTGCTTAGGAGGAAATGTTCCGAGAGTTGTCTGTATGGGGGAACTTCTTGTCACCTATCTCCAATGTAAGTTACTAGAGGAATTGTGGGATTTCAGCCACCTTCGCCGGTTGCACAATTAGCATAATGTGCACAGATATTGGCAGCTTCCCTTGAAAATAGAGTATTTTGTATCTGGGAGCTTCTGACAAAGAAATGAGTGTTTTACAGGATAAAAGATGCAAAATGGGGACGGTTACGTGTGGGGAACATCTGTGATCATTTGCCTGCCAGTGCAAAATGAATTCACTGTGTACAGATTTTAAATCGTTCACTTCATCTGCTTGTTATATAGATATTTGTGACTGGCATTCTTTAAATTTTTGCAGCTTTTCTCAAAGCTTGAGAAACAAAACGTTAGATCTCTTTGAATTACACTTAGAGAGTGATATAAAGTACTATTAAAGATTGTTTTGAAGAAGACATGGGGCCATTTGGAGACCTGACAAGACTATTTGTCAATGGCCCACAGAGTCGGATGAGGGTTAATAAAGAGGGTAAATAAACCAATTTTGGACAGGGAAGCTTTGTATCTTGTCTTGAAAGATAAACTGGTCATTTAATGCAAGATATAAAGTGAATTATGAGGGCAATTGATGTACATTAATGTGGCTTAAAACCATGAGCAGAATTAATAACAATTTTGTGTTGCCCTCAAAACTGTATTTAAATTATTTTTTCTTTCTTGTACATATAAAGTTAGTCAAAATAGAAAACCTCCTGTATAAATAAGTGTATTGTTCTGAATCATAAGTTTGAGCAAAACATTTATTTCCTCATTTTGATAGAGTTCCATTTCTGCTGAAAAGTCAAATCCAGTTAGTCATAAGAACCTCCAGCTTAACTATTAATATTTTTCCTTGAAAAGGATGAGTACAGATGTAAAGTTTCAATAATAAAAAGTTCTCTTCTAATTAGGTAGTTTCAGAAAGACTGAATTTAACCCAAAAATGTGTTAGTAAAATTCCCCACACTTTTGGAATTCCATGTATAAATCTCAACAATTACAGTAATTACTCATTTATCTTTTAGTACTGAGACAACTTTTTCTTTAAGTTCCATCCCATTGATCTTGCATACAGAGATCATTTAAAGTCCTGTTTGGGAACTCTTTCTAATAGATGCTTGTCATTATTTTCCTCATGACCATGTTAGAGTCCTCAGGCTTTCTCACTGTTTTCATCTGCAAGCAATAGCTGCACACACCGTATTTTATGTGGTCCAATAAAAGAGCGTAATTTTCATCCATCAAGTGATAATCCAATCTCAACCAACCCGAATGGTGCTAGTGCAGTGTAGTGGGTCCAAGTGTGCTCTGTGCATCAGCAACGTCAGCATTACCCGAGACTTGCTAGAAATGCAGCGTCTCGGGCCCCACCCAGACTTACTGAGTCTGGACATCTGGAAGTGGAACCCAGCAGTCTGACATCACAAGCCCTCCGGAGGACCACTGTGCTAGGGTGTCTGGGTGCATACAGGAGGCAATGCCAATGGTATAAGTGCGACTAAGTGCTCTGGGTATTCATGGCAAGGAAGTGATTTGCGGTCTGGGGGGCTTCAAGGAAGAAGTGGTGTTTTTTTTTTTAAAAGATTTATTTATTGTTTTTGACAGAGAGAGATACAGAGTCAGAGACAGAGAGAAGGGGGAGGGCCCAGAACAGTCTCCATAGTTGCACATCATTGGTTTTTCCACATAGTTTCATTCCACAGGTGGGCGCGGGGCTGCACAGGGCAGGAACTGGGCCGGGGTCTCACCCCAGTGAAAACTGAACTGGGGGCACTCCCCAGGTCAGCATATGGGTCCGCACGGGCCGGGGCCGGGATTCGATCCCCAGTCCCTGGGGCTGCAAAGTGAGTGCTCAACCCACTGAGCCATCCCGGCTTCCCCCAAGAAGTGGTTTTTAAACAGGGTGATGTCACTTCCAATTTCTGAGGCCAACAGATACAAATAACCTGACAATGCAATTTGGGTTGAATCGCCTAGGAAGTTGCTACTATTCCTTTACACGTGTAATAGGCCCCCTGGCATTGTCACTTGATCTGAAAGTCCATATGTTTCTGCTGCCCAAGCTTTCAGCCCACAACAAGAGGGCTTAACTTTACATTTGATGAATTTCTTTGTTATGCACAGGGTGTGTGTTTTCTTCCTGGAGGGTGATACATTGCCACAACTGCACTCTGCGTTGTTTTCACACTGCCTTTGTCTATGTCAGGGGTGTCCAACCTTTTGGCTTCCCTGGACCACACTGGAAAAATTGCCTTGGGCCACACATCAAACATGCTAACACTAAGGATAGCTGATGAGCTAAAAAAATGATCGCAAAAAAATCTCACAACGTTTTAAGAATTTGTGTTGGGCCTCATTCAAAGCCGTCATGGGCCGCAGATTGGACGTGCCTGGTCTGTGCATTTGAGTGTGTGTCTACCTCCCCCTTCTGATGTATGAATAAATGACTGGACACATAGCCTTGACCCACGCTTGTGTGTGTGATTTCACATGGTAGGAATGTCCGGATCGCAGGCTCCCTGTCTGCAGAGGGAGGGAGTTGGATGGGGGAATCCCAAAGGCCCTCGCTAGCAGTCTGCAGACCCTACGTGTTTTCACTTGTCCTTTTTTGTTCACTCTGTGATTTAGCATCCTAATTAGATACAATCAATCTTAATACTCTATTCCAAATGTTCCTCCTGGAATTAAAAGCTCCTTGTGAAATTTCTCTATTTTGCTCCAAACATCCTACGCCTTGATATTTAATTTATGTGCTCACTTGTAAATGATTTCATTATTCTTATCATGCAATAATCCACAAAACTTGTTTGAAAACACTTGTATGAATAAATAACAGGGTTTTTTCCTTCCAAAAAAACGCTTAATTGATATAGACTACAGAAACCTTCTGTTTGCTATATAGTTTTCATTTTGCTCCTGCAAATGAGACTGTATAGGTGCACATGCGCATTCATAGACAGACCAGCTTATTTCCTTGATATCTTGTTCATTTCTTAAGGTAGTGTCACGTCACCAAGAAAATCAGTGACAGATTCACATCATAGAGTAGAATTCTATTTGTTAGATATTTTGTACGAAGTGCACCTTTTTTCTGTTTCCTCATAGTAAGTTTTGGGCACGTGGGTACGCGAGCATGGGGCAGCATTTAGCCACCTCTGCTATTCTGAAATTTCTAGAACTCCGTTTCTCTGAAAATCGTAAGAGATGCACTCACAGTGCTCCAAGGCGTCCCCTGGTGAATTGCTGACATTCTTTCCCGCTGAACTCCGCTCGCTCGCCCCACGTTTATTAGTTCATCTGAAATTCCACAGCTGCCACCTGAGCATTCCTGCTGTCGATAAGACCCCCGGCATTGGGGGGGGGGAATTCTGGTGTAGCCAAGCTCTAGTCCACCTTTTACCAAATGCCTTTGCTAAGAAACAGACAAATCTGTTCTTTTTCTCATGCTCCCTGTGAAATGACAGGTAACTAACTCCCTGGCTCCATGAAAGCATCGTTTGACATCTAGTTCGCTGGTTTTTTAAATTCATTTTTCTGTGGTTGTTGCCAGGTTAGTTACTATCTCCCACCCACATTTTTTTTTTTTTTTTAATCTGCACACTGGACAATGGACATGATTCGATAGAATTTTGTTTTTTCTACTTTTCATTATGTTTTCAGGGAGGAAAGTAGAATTTTGTTTTCTATAATTTTCTCTATGAATCCCTTTTACTACTGCTCTGTGGCCTAATGGAGACATATGAGTATTTGGATTCATGTTGCCTTTTGCTTGTTTTTTCAAAGCATTTCTGTTTAAATCCTCAATCTACAAACAAACTACAACCATGGTCTACCTTCTAACCTAGCTGAATAGGATTTACACTAGTATTTTCCATGCTTATTCTCTTACATAAATAGCCTGTTAGGATGGTCTTTGAAAATGTTTCCTATAAATTCTCTGGCATGGCTCTTTTGGTGTGAGAAACAGCCTGATTTTTTAAAAGTCACATATCTTAGAATTGAAATTATGAAAATATACCTTTAGGATAATGTAAAATTCAATATTTTCATATGTGTGGGACCCACCTCTTTGCATGTGGATACCTAGAAAAAATAAAAGCAAGAATGATGTTAGCTGTATTCTGCAACCGAATAATTATTGGTTGTGAATAATGAGACTTTTCATTTGCGATGATGTGAACTTTCTAAGGGCCACGTTCCCTAGATCAGAGACTGATCGTGGAGATTATGGGGTCAATAGAAAATGGCCTTGTGGTCTCACAGGTCGGCTAATGACATCTCCATCATAGAGTGCGCCTCACTGCCTCACTGGGGAAATGAATACAGATAGACCAGGAGGGAGAGTTTATTCATCTCAGCCCCTTTCTGTTTGGGATTTATTTGTTTTAAAAGATAACGTGCCATTTCAAGGGGTCTTATGAGATAAATTTAAATAGAAAAAAATTGTCTTCATTGTTTCAATAGTTTATTCGTGTTGAGGTTATTTATAAAAAGCATTTTTTGGCTCAAAAAGCATATATCATCAACTTCATTTTTTAGTGAGAGAAGCTGAAATATGAGCTCCTTACTCTTGAAGGCATTCTGTATGTTTCTTTTCTAATGGTGGCTAATGTAACAGCAACAGGCCAGCAGATGACAACAAAATCATCTTGTCTCTTCCTTTGGCCACAATATAAAAATATTTTTACAACTTTTCAGAAATTTCTTCCAAATTCATTTTTTAAATTCCAAGCAAAGAACTGTGTTTCAGGCTTAATGTTTTTTTTTTATTTTTTTATTTTTTTATTTTTGAGCAGGAATATATTTTCCAAAAATTGCATTTTTATCCTCTGAGATTTTAAACAGCTTTTATTTAAAAGGTTTTGTGTTTTTTTTTTTAATGTGTCCTGGATATGTCTAATGAATAGTCCTTGAAAACATAGTCACCTTATTTATAAATTCAATTCTCTTTCCATTCATATGAGAAACTTTATCTTTCTTCAGGGTATGTATTTAATAACCATTAATGAAATCTGAAAATATATATGAGCACTGAGACGTGAATTCACTACTCTTTTTTTTTTTTTTTTTTTTTTTTACAGTGGAAATTTCATAAGCATTTTGGCATGGGAACACAGCAGACATTTAAGGCAGATGGAATAATACAGTTGGCCACAATGGCTCCGAAGGAATCATAACAATTTATAATCAATAATTTGCTTACTAGGGAAGACAGTATTTTCAGCCAAAGCAGCGAGTATACTCCTCACCCTCCCAGTTAGTCAGCTACCGCCACAGTTCTGTGATCTTGTGCCTCCCACAAATGTGGCATGTAGAGGCTGGGGGCCTCAGTGATCATTGGTTTTGTCTTTTAAGGTTTCTGTTTCGACCATCCCCTTCCTACCACATGTTCTTTCCCCATTTCCCCTTAAAACCGGAAAAACTATTTTGGTAAACAGGGCCAACAGAGGCCAGATTCAGCAGGCATCTTGAGGAAGGGGCAGGATTTACAGAGGAGGAGGGTCCATCCCAAATGGTTTAAGAAAGAGACTGCCAGGTAGATGACAGGGAACTTGGTGGAGCAGGTAGGGCCAGGGTCTTTGGAAGTTTGGGCATGTTTTGATTGGACATATTAACTTTTTACAGAATCTTCTTTTGAAAAGAAAATGGGAAAGACTGTAGACCCTGAAAGGTGAGGTTAGCAAGAGGAAGGCAAAAAATATATATCAAATGAGCTCTGCTACAAAACAATGCCCCTTCTTGGGTGTCAGCTTCCCTACGGAGGATGGAGAAATCTGGGTGCCCATGAGGCCAAGGAGACAGGTTTCTAGATGGAGAGACTACTTGGGGAGCAGATCGACAATGCCGTCTACTAGAGAAATAGGGGAAATGGCCCTGCATTATCACATTTAATCCTCTCAGAAGCTCTGTGGCACAGAGATTATAATTATCCCATTTGCTAGGTGCCACCCTGAGACACAAGGACTCTGGGTAATTTGCCCAAGGTCTCATAGTTCATAAGAGGGTAGTAGGATCTGAAGTAGGAAGACAGGGGCTGAAGCGTTCATACTCTTGGTCCCTGCACTGTACTCCTTACAGTGGCATTTGAGGGGGGTAGAAAGAAGACAATTTTCAAATTCTGCTGCTATGTGCAATGAATCCCTGTGTAAGAGAAGGACAGAGAGGGCAAATGCGGACAGCTGATCAACCATGGGGCCTGAAATTCCCATTTAATTTGAGGCAATGAAGACTCTTAAGTGAGAAAATTGTCTGAGAGAAATCATGTACCCTGCATTGACATTTTGTAGTTTTCTGCTGAAGTGACAATATCACAAGCAAGCATGACTTGATACTGAGGGTACAACCCTATGCCCAGCCCACATTCTGAATCATTGGCTTTTCCCCTCAGCAAATGTGTGTTGAAAAACACACTTCTCAATAAAGACTCACACTTCATCAGCTTCTTGGATAACTCCCGTCAGGCCAACAGCATATGTAGATCTGCAGTTTCAAGTCTTCATGGTCAATGTCTGAAAATGGCCATGGATTGGCAAATTCTACTGGGATACTCAGCAGCTGGATTGTGACATTGATAGCCGCAAAGTTACAATGGCAGCTTAGAACAAGTGGTAGATAGTAGCTGATAGGGACCCAGAATGATCTACAAGAGAGCCAAATACCACCCAGCTCCAGGAGAATTGTACAGTGCTTGCTAAAAATGGAGATTCTTGGGTCCATCCTCAGATCAGTGAAATCTGAACCTCTGGGGAGTAGTCTAGAAATGTGTGTTATGTAAATAGTGATGCAGATGCTCAATCTGCTTTGGGAACCAATGAGTACACTATTAGTTCCAGAAGAAACCTTGGCAAAATGTCCAGTTGTCCCTTTAATTGCCTTACTTCAGCCATGCTTGTTCTAACAACACAGCTCTTCACAAATCAGCCCATTAAAATGCAGACATTGGCCCAGCAGGTCTGAGTTGGAGTTTGAAAGTCTGTGGGTTCACCAAGCTCCCAGGAATCGCCACCGCTGCCAGCATGGAGCACACCTTGAATAGGAAGGTCCTGGCCTGCTCCTCAAGCTCATTTCCTTCTAGTGATGGCATCTCTGCTCAGACACTTTGTGCCTCTCTCTCCCATGTAATGCCTGCAATTTACCAGAGTCCTAGACACAAAGCTCTTTCAGGTTTAGTCTAAACATTGAGGAAGGACCCGCTGATGGAAATTCAGAAAAGTTGCAAGAGACGATGGGGAAATAGTAGTAGAGGCATTTCTGGCAGTGAAGATATATTAATACAAAATTATCCATGTTACATCGTGCAGCTGTGAAGGATAGCCCTAGAATCTTCCAGAAATAATCTGCTTTGCAAAAATGAAAAATATGCACGATCCAAGAACTGACTGAAGAGGAGCCGTAGAAAGAAGGAACCCTTGCTATTAATAGCAGCAGCAAAGACTGGCTTGCCTTACAATAGCACCCGAGTGTGTCTCCCACTGCCCCCTACAGTATTGGCGTGCTCTGTCACAGATCTCTAGCTAGCACACTGAATGAATGAGGCTGAAAGTACCAAGGGTCAGACCTCTGCTTAGCTTATAACCCACTGTCTATTGCACACTGTTGATGAGGCCGTTCTTTGGGGTGACATCACATACATGCTATATGACCACCAACATGTGTACAGATAACCTTGACATGAGTTTCCCAT
>PVKE010051219.1:0-10710 GCA_004027555.1 Craseonycteris thonglongyai
ACCTGGGTCCAGCACAGTTCAAATTCGGAACGTCAGAACGGGCAGGGCCTAATCGGCAGAGCCCAGCCCCTCCCCGTGTCCCAGAGGGAGAAACTGAGGCCTGAGTGGGGGAGAGGGGGTGGGGCCTGTGGCTCAAGCCCCTGACCCCCGCCTGCACGCCCTCCCACCCCGGGTCGGCCCGGGTCGGGGAGGGGAGCGGGGCGCCCGGCATCGGATCCCCGGGGCGGGCCCTCCTCCACCCGCACGGATGGGGGGGCAGGCGCCGCAGCAACCAGACACCGGCGATGAATAAGTGATGCCCGCTCGCCGCCTGCGACCAGATCCCACAGCCGAGCGCCAGCTGGCCGGGGGCAGTCGCCGGGCCAGCAGCCCGGCGGGCATCGCTCGGCTCCCGGACCGGCGGCAGGAAGATGGCGGGGCGGCCGCGGGGCGCGGGGCCCCTCTGGGCGCTGGGCGGCGCTGCGCTGGGGGTCTGCCTGGCGGGCGTCGCTGGGCAGCTGGTGGAGGTGAGGCCCGGCGGCGGGGGCTGGGGGGCTGTCACACGTCCAGGCAGAGGGTGGGGGGCGCCTTTCTTGCCCGGAGCTGCCTTTCCCCTTGCTCTTGCCCTGGGAGACCTGGCTTAATGGGGTGATTAAGCTTCCAGGCTGTGCGGGAGACTCAGCCCGGAATCTAAGTCCCTGGTCCCATGGGAGGACACAGCCCCCGATTTCAGGGACATTCGTCTGATGGAAGAGACTGGCCCTGACCTGGTCTTCAGGATTCCCTGTCTGATTGGGGGACACAGTCTGATGGGGACACGCGGCACCTCTCCCCCAGTCTTTGGTCTGATGGCGGGGAGGGATGCATAGTCCTTGGTTCAGTGACCTCTCCTTTGATAGGGCAGATCTAGTTTCTGATTTAAGGGTCTGTTGGAGGACACAGTTTCTGCCTCCAGAGAGTTCAGGGTCCCCTGTTGGATGGTGGGAACACACATTCCAAGCTAGAGGCTGGGGACCGGAGGAAGAGGAGACCCTTCATAGAGCTGCCACAAGTTGGGATGGACTCCATTCCTAGTACTCGGCCCTGAGGGGCAGGCAGGGCAGGACCCAGGGCCCAGGGCATCCGTCTTGGTCCTGCTGGTCGTGGGGAGCTCGCAGGGGTGCTTGAGCAGGAAGAATGGTGACGAGTCCTGGTTCGGATAGAGGAGAATAAACTGGAAAAGGGCGCGTAGTTGGGGGAAGGGGGAAGACCTGCTGAGAGTGGCCAGGAGGAGGTGAGAATGGTGGCTGGGTGATTGGCCAGGAGCCTGGCTGGGCCAGGAGGGCTGGCAAGGGCAGGGCAGGGGCCATCTGCAGACTCCCCAGCCCCTCTGTACCCCACTGCTGCTGAGCCAGGGGAGCCAGCCAGGCAGACCTGACCCAGAATTCTGGAGCATGAGGCCAGAGAGAGAAAGCCCAAGGGGCAGGACCGGGTAGGAGTGCAGGACGGAGGCTGTGTGGGCAGGGGCAGAGCTGGGAGAGCAGGGGAGCACCCAGGAGCACCCGGAAGTGCCAGGTGCTGGGGGACAGGATGCAGAGGGGAGACAGAGCCTTTTCCTAGGGGTCTGAGGGGACACACACAGTCCTCAGTGGAGGGCCTGAGGGACATGGGGACTGCTCGCCTGTCCCTGCTGCTCACTAGAGAGTGTGAGCAGAAGGCTGGGCAGGACTCAGGTGTCAGCTTCAGTGTTCCTGTAAGGGGAGCCAGGCTGGCTTGAGCCACATGGAGCGTACTCGGGCCTCCTCACTGGCTGCCCTGAAGCCTCGGGTGCAGAAACTGAGCCAACCTGCATGCAGGAGAGCCGGGGGTTCTGAGCAGCCAAGGGCTCTCTCCCGCCCCCAGGGGCATGTCTTCTCCCAGCTCGAAGGGAAACTGCATCTGGAGCCCATCTACCTGCCGAGGGCCTAGCCGAGCCTGGGGGGTCGGAAGCACTAGAAGGGTGGGCAGGGCTGGAGTCCATGGCACCACCCACCCCAGCCCTACAGACATCACCCTCCATCAGGGTGTGCGACTCTGATGGAGGCCAAGGTCTCCAAGCTCCCCAGCAGTGCCCACCACAGGGAGATGCCCAACGACTACCTGCTACCCTCTCCCCAAAACCCCTATCCAGGTGAGAGTATAGGCCCAGTTCCACCCAGAGCAAGGCTGCAACAAGAATGTGCCAGAAGTGGGCTCTCAGCTGCCCGGGCTCAGCATGTGAGGTCCTTCCTGTGGCCCTCGGGGTCTGCCAGTCCTGAAATTCAGGGGCCAACACAGTGAGTCTTAGGACCAGGGACCCCGCCAGTGCCACATGTACCCCAACCACATGTGTGCCCTGTACCCACACATGTGCCCAACCCCGTGTATGCCCCAATCCCATACACATGTACCCTGAAACCACACATGTGCCTGACTCCACGCATACGTGTTCCTCGACCCCACATACGTGTGCCTGACCCCTCAAATGGGCCTGGGCCCCTGGGATGATGCTGAGGAGGGGTGTGTTCCTGTCAGTTTCACCACTCCGGTTGGGTAGAGCGATCTTCCCAGAGACCCCTGGAGCAACCTGCTCAACTTACAGATGGAGAAACAGGCCTAGAGGGAAGAGGTGCCCACCCCAGCTCCCCTTGGTTGAGAGGGAAGAGCCAGGGAACCAGGACCCGTCCTGGCACACAGATCCTCTGGTGACCTGGGGCACCGTCCCCAACACATGCTGAAGGGTGGTAGTCATCAGATGAGCAAGGAGCTGGCTTGTGGTGGGTGCCCGGTCCCTATGCACAGCCTGGGGGAAAGACTGGGCAGGTGGTAACCCACGGGCTGCCTTTTCTCGCCGGAGGGCCAGGAGAGCCTCCTCATGTCTGTCCTTGTTCGCTTAATCAGAGGAGGTCCCAGGGTCCTCTCTCCTGAGCACTACCTCCCCTTCACACCCCTCAGCCAAACCTGGTCACAGAGATCATATCCTTGTCAGCCCCAGAGGTCAGGGATAGGTCCTGCTCAGACCACCAGAGCAGGGCACGTCCCCTCCATCCCCTGGAGCAGCACTGTGCCCCCTCAGACCTCCATGGCAGGCTGGCGTGCCCTCCAGCTCCCAGGGCCCTGTTGGGCCCCACTGGGAAGGTCAGAGGTGGCTGGCTGTACTCAGCTCACTTCTCCAGCTGCGCTTACACCTTTAGGCCTCCAGGCGTCGCTGTCGTATTGCAGGCAAATTAGTTACGTGGTCCTGTCCTGTGAGGACTGTCCGAGCTTTCTGGGCAGAGGAAGTGACTCTGGTCAGGTAGGCGACTGTTGAGGCCACCAGGTGGGGGTCCTGGCCAGGTGGCATAATCGGAGGCCCTGACTTCAGCTCTATACCCCACCACCTGGGGGTACATGAGAGCACAGTTCCCGGCAGCACATGCCTCCACATGCCTCCGGCCTTGGTCCTGAGTCCCCACCTGCCTCTGGGGGCCCAGGGCTGGAGTGGGAGAGACTGGCGGGCTGCCTGGAGGGGCCTTGAACCTGATGGGGACAGGTGGCCCACGCTGGCCCACTCAGCCTCTGGTTTCCCCAGCACCCACCACCCACACACTCTGCGTCCCCGGCTCCATCGTCCCGGGGCTCTGCTTTCTCCTCTGGTTCTAAATCTGGAACGGCTCGAGGTCTAGTGCGCTGGTTGTGAATGTCTGAGACACTTGACTCTAGAAGGTTCTGAAATGCTTGGGCTGAGTCCGTGCTGAGACCCTGGCCTCGGCCCGGCTCACTCTGTCTCTTCCGACCCACAGCCCAGCACGGCCCCGCCGAAGCCCAAGCCGCCCCCGCTGACCAAGGAGACGGTGGTGTTCTGGGACATGCGCCTGTGGCACGTGGTGGGCATCTTCTCGCTCTTCGTGCTGTCCATCAGTGAGTAGCGGCTCCCTGCCCTCCCCAGCACACTGCAGGGGGGTGCAGCACCTCCCCCAGGGCTCAGAGCAGCAATTCCGGGCAGTGCAAGCAGGCCAGGCGCCCACAGGAGGCCCACTGTGGTTTCTGGCACCTCCTGAGCCACACAAAGTCCCAGTGGAGGGCTGACAGGCCAGTGGTGACCTGAAGTATTCATGGCAATTATGGTAATTACAGGGGACTCCATGAACGGGGACGAGGACGTGTCATTTCTCCCTATGGCGGCCTCCTGAGGCTTTCTTCTCCTGCAGTTTGGCCAGCTTAAAGGGCCCACACCCAGGGACCTCGCAAGGCCGCCCTGGGCCACAGCTCAGCCCAGAAGTGCCCAGATGCCCAGCAGATGTGGCTCCGGGCTGCAAACTCTGCTTTGTCAAATGGCATTTCTCCAGAACGACTCACCCCCACCTCCGTTAAAAGCAGGAGACCCTTCCTCTCCTGGGACCGGGAGTGGCTTGATGCAAAGTCCTGGGAGAAGTGGGCTGGGCACGGTCCTGTCATCGTCCTTCTGGAGTCAGGGTCTGGAGTTGGGGGAAGGGGACCGAGGCATGCCAGCCAGGCGGGGAGGCCGTGGTGGCACTGAGTCTGTGGGAGGTTCCCACGGGCCAGAGGTGTGGGGGGCAGGCAGCGAAGGGGAAGATGCCCCACTGGGAGATGCGGGGTCCTCTGAGCTGCAGACAGCAGGGGTGGGGGACCGTGGGGTTTCCAGGAGGAACCTCTAGAAAGGCACCCAGGCCGTGGGGGTGGTGTGGGCAGAGGTGGGAGGTGACAGCCTCCACACAGGTCTGCACAGGTGACCCCTAGAAGACTCCCCCCAGGGCTCCTCGGGTCTGGGCTGAAGAGGCATTTACGTTCTGTGTAGCCGGAGCCATCGAGGTCCCCTGAGGGCAGGGCCAACAGCGATGGACCCCTCCAGATGTGTGCGCTCCAAAGGGGACAGGACGTCTGACTTGCATGTGCTTCTCCTGGCAGCTGAAGTGCCCTCCCTGTGGGAAAATCTCCACCCCACCCTCCACTCTCTTCACGGCCAGGCTTGGGGAGGGGGCTGCACTGTTTCCAACCAAGGCCCAGAACCAGCCAGGCTTCTGGGTGGGGGCCCCACAGACAGATGGGTGCTCTGCAGCTCCTACCCAGGTATCCACAGAGGGGAGCATCCCACACACACACAGAGGGGGCAGGGAGCGCTGGGGCAGGAAGCAGCTCCAGGGCACCCCGGGGAGCCAGGTGGGGGCACCGTGGGGCCTCCAAACACACAATGGCCTCTCCGGGGCTCTCTTGGCCCCACATGGTGGAGGTGCCAGGGCCACACGAAAAAGCTGCAGGGACAGGCCCAAGGAGGCGTGTGGACACCAACCACACAGACCAACTCCCCATTTCCTAGAAGTGGGTAAGGGATGGTCCCAAAGACCCCTGAGCAGCAGCCCCTGTGACCTCCACGCAGGGCTCTAGGGAGCAGGGATGGCACACGAAACGGCTTTCCTGCCTCCCCACCTGCTTTTGCGGCTGTCCATGCAGCCTCCGGAACCCGTGGAGAGGGGCTAGGATCGGATGGGGTGCCTCTGGAGGTCGCCTCCAGCCCGGGGCCTCGTAGCCTAAGCCCCTGCCTGGGCCCTCTCCTCCTCCTCTGAAGAGAACTGGCCACGCCAGGCTGCGTGGGGCAGGGTTGGAGCCAAGCTCTGGCCACCAGTAGCTGCCTTGGGAGCTTCCTTTGAAGGCCAGGCCTCCCGGGGCCTGGAACCAGCCCGTGTGGACAGACTGAGTGGGCAGGTCCCCAGGAGGTGCCAGCTGGGAGCTGGAAGAGGGGGCCCAAGCCCAGGGGATCAGGGTTGCGGCCCAGCCTTGGGCCTCAGGCATACATACCCATAGGACTCAGCAAGGACTCGGTTCTCTGGACCAGAAAGGCCTGCCGTCGGGTGTACCCCCAGACAGCAGTCTCCATCCAAACCTACTTTGGGGCCCTCCTACAGCCCCCGCCCCCATGGCTCCCCATCCAGCCATTCAGGGGTCCAGTTGTGTCCTCAACAGCGAAGGCTTTGAGACCATCTCATTCATTCATTCATTCATTCATTCTTTCTTTTCCTTTTGTTCTGGGTGAGACTTGGGGCCACAATATTGGGCTGAACGGGTTGCACAAGGTGACTTCAGAGGGTGCCCCGACCCAGGCCATGCAGGTCTGACCCATCTTCCCCGAAATAGGCCTGTCCTGTCCTGCCCGGCCCTCTGTCCCCAGGAAGTTATGTCTGGTCATCTGGTTTATAATAGGAAGCAGCTCCATCCCCTCCCCTGAGGCTGGGGCCAAGGTGGTCAGACTGGGGGGGGGGGGGGAGCATTTAGAAAAATAGACTCAATCCAGCCAGGTCCTGGCAGCCCGGCCCTGCCAGGCCCACCACCAGCCGGGCCAGCTCCATGCCTTGGCCCAGTGTGCGTGGGCATAGCCGCCCTCAGCAGGAAAACCACTCCTGGAATAGCTGTGCCTGAGGTGAACGCCCCAGGGCCAGGGCTGTACCCTCACGTGGCTGTCCCAGCCAGGAGGCGCCCAGCTGGTCCTCGGGGAGGTCTGATCCAGTCCTCAGGGGGTCCTCAGTCTAGGCAGAAGGACCCTTGGGAGCAGGGCCGGTGTAAAATGAAAATATGAGACCCTCTTGTTCAAAATGAGCAAGGATTTCCGGACAGTGAGAGCAGTGTTAACCCAAGAGGGAGGCCCATGTGACTGCGTGAAGCCAGCCCCGCACAGGAACCATGTCTGGGGAATCCTAGGGCCCACGGGGGTTCTGTCAACATGCAGAGCCCCCTGCCTGAGTCTCTTGGGTGTGACACACACTGGTAGACGGAGGCACACCAGAAGTGTAGGTGGCATTGCTGGGGTGTCTGAGCTCCAGCCCTGGATGTGTCACCCCTGTAGTCATCACTCTGTGCTGTGTCTTCAACTGCCGCGTGCCACGAACCCGGAAGGAGATTGAGGCCCGGTACCTGCAGCGAAGGGCGGCCAAGATGTACACCGACAAGCTTGAGACGGTGCCCCCCCTCGACGAGCTCACGGAAGTCCCCGGAGGTCAGTAGGCCGGGCCCCCAGCCCTGCCACCACCCACCCTTGCCGAGCCAGCCAGCTCCTCAGTGCTGCCACCCAGAGTCACCCTAGACCTCCCCGGGACCCGCAATAGATTCAGGGAGGGGGCCCAGCTCTGTTCCTGGAGACCAGAGCACAAAAGTTGGTCGCTGTGAAGCGGGTAAGACAAAACTCCTCTGCGAGAAGGAGAGGTTTGGAAGGAAGAAGGAAAGGAAAGGCTGGGTGTGAAAGGCTCTGGGGCATCCCGGACCCCTGCCTCACTCCAGTTGCACCCCTCTCTACCCCGCAGGTGGTAAGAAAAAAAAGAAAAAGGACACTGTGGACACCGTGGCCATCAAGGTAGAGGAGGATGAGAAGAACAAGGCCTAGAAGACAGGAGAGAGGTGAGGGCTTCCTGGAGGAGGCAGCCGGGCTGGCAGGCCCCAGGGCTCAGAAGCCTTAGATTCCAAGCTCAGACGTGGACCACGGAGGTCGTAGAGCAACTTCTGCCTGCTCAGAGGGGCTGCCGAGGCCCCCAGCCACATCCTTCTGGCCAATCAGGGGCCGGAACAAGAGGGCAGGGGTCCTGCCTCCGAGTTGAACTCTGCTCCTTGTATGCCATCCCCGTGGCCACTCAGCAAAGTTGGTCTTGGGCCCCTGTCCCTCTGCAGACCCAGACGTGCTTCTGTCCCACCCCTTCTGCCAGAAACAGCAGTGGCTCTAACGGGGTTATGCGACATGGGTTCAATTCCGGGAAGGGGTGTGAACTGGGCCGACGGGGGTGAGGCTGCAGCTGGAGCAGCAGCAGGTTCTGAGACTCGGCTAGATAGCAGTGTGGGTGGCGAAGGGGCACCCCCAGCCTGGCAGGGGATCTGGCTCACGGGGATGAGCAGAGGTGGCCCAGGAGCAGAACTGCCCAGGCAATGGGATGCACTCTTACCTGTTGTGATGGAGCTGAGGCTGCTGGGAAGCCAATGCAGAGCCCGGGGGCTCGGGCTGGGGGCTGCAGGGGTGGATCACAGGTGCAGGGGGCGGGGCGAAGGGAAGAGAGCTGGCACCTGAGCCCCATCCTGAGAAGCCAGGAGGCACCTTGGGCTGTTCACTGGCCCCTTCTCTGCTTGGCTGTGGTGGGAGGTGCCAGGGCCCTTGGGGACCACCGCAGGGGGGGGGGGCAACGAGCCCTCCACCTGCTGAAGAGAACAGCAGGCGACTTCCTCTTCTACCATTCTCAACGGCCTAAGAGCAGTGCTGGCAGGAAGGCCCAGGCCCAAAGGAGAGATGCACAGAGGGACTCGCAGATGGCAGCGAGCATCAGCCCAGGCATTTGGACCTGGGCCTGGGGACCGAAGAGACACCAGAGAAGGTTTCCGAGGCCGGGAGCTGTGGAAAGGCTGACACTGCTGCTGCAGCCTGCAGATTTGTAAATAAAGCCAAGCACCTTCTCCTACCCGCCTGGCCTGACATGAGCCCTCAGGATGCCCCGGCCCGGGGCATCAGTGCAGCGTGCCGCAGCCCTCAGTGACAGGTGACGCAGGCCAGGCTGAAGTTCCCGCTCCTGCCCTTTCTCCCAGACTGAATTCGGGTGAGCGGGTGACACAGGGGACAAGGGGCAGCTGGGGCAAGGGCTCTCCACCCCTCTCCACACCACCCCATGGCTTTCAACAGGCCTTCGATGGCCTGAGCCCTGTGCTGGGGACAGAGGAGTCAAACCTGGACCCTGACCCGGACCTGGATTTTTATTCTACAAGGACAGGATCCAGGCTGGCCTGGGGCAGGCGCTCAGGACCTTGGAGCGAGTGAGGGCAGAGATTGCAGAGGGCCCTGCATGCAAGCCGGGCACCCACTCTGCCACCAGATGGGAAGCCTGGCTTTGCCCTCAGGGTCCAGCCTATGGGCGTGTCATACAGAAGGTTGTGGCAAAGGTCATTCCACCCAGACAGGCCAGAGCCCTCGTGTGTGGCCTGGCAGGGACAGGGGCCACTTGAAGTCAAACAGAACAACAGCTGGTAAAGCCTGTGGGGGAGGAGGGTCCAGGCCGGGGCTCCATCTGCCCAGCCAGCTGCCTCCCTGACCTCTGACCTGGGCCCCCACTAGCCGTTGATGGACAGGCATGGCTGCTGAGGGTGGGGATCGTGTCTGATCTCAGTGGGCACCTGCCCCAGACTCCAGGCGGGGACAGTGCAGGAAGGTCAAAGTTCACTAGGGTGCTTCAGGGCAATGAGAGGGTGTGTTCTAGCCAGCGGCCAGGAGATGGCTAAAGTCAAGGAGAGCCTGACACCCACTAAGTGTCAGAAAGAACACACTCACCCTGCGGGCCCTGTGCCCTGCACACTTCAGCCCATGCAGTGCATTCTGGGCCCTCCATCCTCAGACCTCAATACCATCCCTACACATGCTCTCCACCTGCAGGAGCCACCCGCACCTCTGGGTGGAGCAGATCCCGGGCCTCTGCGGGTCTCATGCCCAGAGTCCCTGTCCCGCCCCCTCTGGCTCCCTCACCTCCCACTCGCAAGCGAGGGGCCTGGAGGCCCAGGAAGGAGCAGGCATGGGGAAGAGAAGCATTTAATGGAGCACCTGGCCCCTGCCCCACCTTGTGGGGAGGGGAGAGCTGCACCTGTGGCATTCTGGTCACAGGGCGAGGGAGGGTGCCCCAGGGACAGCCGGAGGGTGTTAATGGGCAGCCAGGAGGCTGAGGGGCAGCGGCAGGGCCAGCAGCAGGGCCCTGGAGGGGGCTGGCATGGCCTGCCCATTGATGCGCTTCCAGATCCAGTGCTGGTAGGAGGAGACGCGCAGGTGGATGGGCGGGGCCTCGTTCTTGTCACAGCCTGGGCCCCAGCTCGTCATGCCCACCACGTACCACGTGCCTGCCACAGAACAGGCCAAGGGCTCCCCACTTATCTCCTGCGGGGAAGGTGAGAGAACAGGCCCCGTCAGGGAGGCAGGACGCAGCTCGGGGGCCAGCAGGAGCCCTCAGGCCCCCCGGGTCACATAGCGGAGAGGCGCCCTGCGGGCCCAGGCCCAGGGGGTCTCCCTCAGAGGGCTTCATCTCCCTTCCTCCCACTCCCCGCCTCTAACACCCACCCTCTGCCTTCCCACTCTGCACCTCTCACCCAACTGCCATCTCTCCGCCCCCCCCCCCGCCTCCGCTCCCCACAGCCCTGCTCACCCTCTCCCTTCCTCCCCCTCCTCCCTTGCGCCCCTGGCCCCACTGCTGGCCAGGTGCCTGGAGGTGAATGACCCCAGGGACAGTGCTCACGTAGCAGAACTGCTCCCTGTGGAAGTCCTCCGCACAGATCATCTGGGAGTTGATGATCCGAATCAGAGAGGGGATTTTGGAGAACTTGTGGTAGAAGCTGTCACACTTTTTGTTGTTCAGGATGGTGACCTCCTTCTCCTGAATGGTCCGGGACTGGGGCCATTTGCCTAGGGGACAGGGGCCCTCCACTCAGGATTGGTGGTTTTGCTGCTGCCCACTGCCCAGCAGCCTGAGTCCACCCTCCCTTGGCTCCTCCCCCCTCCGCCAGCCTCTACCTCTTTCCACACAGCAGCCTGGAGCTTCCAGGTGGCCCGCCCCAAACACCCTCAAAGGAGAGACCTGGGAGCAGGCTGCCCACAACTCTGGCCTTGCTGGTCTCCCTTCCCACGGAGTCTGACCCGCGGGGTCCATTCGCATCTCAGCATCTTGGCTCATGCCCACCTTTCTACCCCAACGCCTGCCAGGCCCCTCTCCGGCCTGGATCCCTCCTTTTCTT
>PVKE010051220.1:0-10708 GCA_004027555.1 Craseonycteris thonglongyai
TTGTCTTCAGTGCATAGTTATTTCTATTTTACTTTTTGACAGATAGAGAGAGAGACAGAGACAGACAGTTAGAGAACCGAACTGTGGGAACTCCCCAGTTCAGCACGTGGGTCCTGCCTGGGCCGGAGCCGGGATTCGATCCTCGGTCCTCATGGCCTCAAAGCGAGCGCTCAACCCGCTGAGCCGTCCCGGCTTTCCCTCTTTTTTTATTTCTTTAAAAATATTTTTGATACATATTTTCACCAAGGGCAGCTATCTTGTTTTATTTAGCAAAATAGCCACTCCGGTGCCCAGAGTCATGCCTGCTGTTAAATAAGGAGTCAGCTAATATAAATTGCATAAAATTGATTACCGTAATTTAAAAATTTGAATGTTTCCCATTACCTAGCAATGAGAACTATACCATTTAAAACAGAAAGAGAAAGAAGATGCCAGGTCCGTTTGGACTATTAATTATATATCTCCAAGGACTTGAGACTCTGTAGTGCTTATGCCATTCCTCCTTCCTCTCCTTACATTTAAACTGTTTTTCCTATGTGTCTTCTAGATTGATGGCCAGGGATTTTGATGTGGTCCCTTCAATATAAGTCTCTTCATGTCTCATAAAATATTCAGCATCTAATATCCCAAAGGCTGTGGACCAAGGTCCAAAGAGTTTTCCATTTTTTTGACTATTACACTGTGGCAGAAAATTTTACTTTCCAACAATAGCCATACAAATATATATTCTGATCCCGATGTTTTTTTGGTAGGGTGACACTGACATTCTTCAATGCAGGGGTGGAGCCTATATTTAGAAATCCTCTTGAATCTCCATGAACCTTTATAACTGTGTTAATTAATAGAACGTAATGGAAGTGACAGTGCATTACTTTGTGACTTCCTAGGCTAGACCACTGAAAACCATGCTGCCTCTTTCTCTCTGTTGCAATGACTGTTCTTCCCAGCCTTCAACTGTGATAAAACCCTGATCACACAGAGAAGCCACACATACCATATTTTCCGGCATATAAGAGGACCAGGCGTATAAGACGACCCCCTAATTTTACAGTTAAAACATGGGTTTAGGCCTATATTCGCTGTATAAGACTACCCCCCACTTCCGAGGCTGTAGTCTTATACAGCGAATATAGGCCTAAACCTATGTTTTAACTGTAAAATTAGGGGGTCGTCTTATACGCCCGGTCGTCTTATATGCCGGAAAACACAAGTAGGTGTTCTAACTGACAGACATGGAAGCAAAGGAGCCATAGTAGGTAAGAGCCCACTTCAGACTTCAAGTCTTCCAGATGAGACCACAGACCTCCAGATAAGTTATACTCTATCTGAATTCCTGACCATACTATAATTGTGAGAGCTAATAAATTAATTGTGTTCAGCCACTTAGTTTGTATAATTTATTAAACATACTGGGACAGAAACATAGTAAGAAATATTTCTTTTGCATTATGACCCAACACACACGCACATGCACGTACAGAAAAATTCATGTCACATACTTTCACTATGTGCAATGAATATTTCAATAGTGATCTATTATACTGTATATTATATTATTGTATATTTATTGATTCTCACTTATTGTTATTATTTTGGATACTGATTCCAGTGAACACATACATTTCATGACACAATTTTGGGCGACAACTTACAGCTTGAAAAAATAAAAGTTTTAATGAAAAATAAAAGGTCATTTTCCTTTCAATCAAGCAGTTTCATGAAGGTACAAAAATGGAAACTATTAATATATTTTCATGCTTTTCTTTCTTTAAAGATTTATTTTATTGATTTTTGACAGAGAGAAATAGAGACAGAGAGAGACAGAGAGAAGGGGGAGGGCCCAGAGCAGTCTCCATAGTTGACATTAGTTTTCCATATAGTTTCACTCCACAGGCGGGCACAGGGCTGTGCAGGGCAGGAACTGGGCCTGGAGCCTCCCACATAGGTCCCGGCAAGAACTGAACTGGGGGCACTCCCCAGTTCAGCATGTGGGTCCACATGGGCCGGGGTCAGGATTTGATCCTCGGTCCTCGGGGCTTCTAAGTGAGCGCTTTACCCGCTGAGCCATCCCAGCTTTCCCATACTTTTCTTATGAAATAAAATGTGTTTACAATAGGACTATAATCAGACTATTCCCTCGGAAATATAAAAATAAACAGCTCTCAGTTTATGAACTGAAGTTTAAAGACGAGCTTGGGCAAACTGACTTTGACCTTGGATCATATATTCTGGCTTTGAATAAATTTTTCTGAAGCTTGAAAATAATTTGCCTTGCCTAATTCATTTTTAAGTGCAAACTATGCTACAAAATAATGACTGGCTTATAAGGAAGTTTATAAGACTTAGACCTTTTGAACCCTTAAGATTGACTCTTGTTATTGGTCAGGGAAATCACAGCCAAAAACATCACTTAAAAGAATCAGGTCTCCAAGAATATTTTCAGCTTAGGGCCATTTATGGCTGTTTCTACCAAGTACAAAAGAGAAAGCAATTGAATTTTTAATATAAGGTCTTATTACACTACTGAATAAAAATGCCTTAAAAGAATTGAAGAGGGATTTTTTTAAAAAGAGAGAGAAAAAAGAGAGAGAGAGAGAGTTCCTTCTGTTTGCAAACTATTTGAGATATTTGAAATGTTGGAAAGATTCTATTTAAGCCAAAAGTCATGCAAGGTCTTCTTGCCTGAAGAGAAGCTACTTTAGCTTTTCTTCCTTTCCTAAAATTGTCAGTGTTTGTCAAAGGGAAGGCCAGAGTCAATCAGCATGAAATGTGCTATCTGCTGGGTGTTATGAAAATAGGAGATACATTTGCATTGCAAATGTCTGACTAATAATGTCACTTCTGACCAGTGGCCTGTTTTCATTTCAATGTTTTCCTATAGCTCTTGTTAAGTTCTAAATATTTTTAATAAAGTCCTCCTGCTTAGATGGTAATCATATACTTTCCAAGATATTTTTAGATGTGCTAATGAGGAAGCAGGAGATAAGAAAACCAGCAAGAATGATTAAAAATTAGATTTACTTAGCAAAGTGCATGGTGTTTGCTTAGGCTTTTCATTTCATCAGTTTGGAAAACATAGATATTTTTAATGCTAATTAGATTGCTTTGAGATAATCTGCACTTTCCTCCTCCATACACATACAGGGGCACTCATATTTCCCCCAGGCTGGTGGTGACAGACTCCCTGACATGCCAGGACTTGGGGTAAATATGAAAACAGTTTGAAATAAGAACTTGATCATAGAAGCACCAAGTTGAATTAACTAGCACTCAATAGTATTGACTTCTTTTTAGTATAAAGATTTAAACTAATGGATTAGGGTGAAGGAGGTGATAGGAGCTAAAATTTCTGGGTCTATATTTTGGAAGAAAATGTAGAAAAAAATTGATTACATGAGTGATCATTTAAATGCATAACCTACCTAGCTCAAGAAAAAGGGTAAACTAGAGTTTCATAAAGATATGGAATCGGGGAAGCAGGGATGGCTCAGCAGGTTAAGAGCTCACTTTACAGCCCTGGGGACCAAGGATCAAATCCCGGCCCTGGCCTGTGCAGACCCATATACAGAACTGGGGTGTGCTTCTCATGTGGGAGGCCCCCAGTTAAGTTCTTATGTTCCCCCCCTCCCAAGGTTCACCCCCTGGATCAAGGGGGCATGCCTCCAGCCCCCACCCACCTGTGTGGAAAGAAACCATGTTAAAAACTAATGACACGCAACTATGGAGACTGCTCTAGGCCCTCCTCCTTCTCTTTGTCTCTCTCTGTCTCTGTCAGAAACAATAAAATAAATCTTAAAAAAAAAGGTATGAATTGATGAAGGCAAAAACAGGAAGTGACAGAATGAACAAAGAAAATCTCAGTCCCTGGGCATCTGGGCAAGTAGGGTGTAATTATGCTCTGCCTTTTTGTCTCAGGAATCATTCTTGTAGTTCTTTCGTTATTTCACTTTGTTTATTTTGATCATTTGTTATCCTTTTTCTATTCTTTTTTTCTCTGAAGCCCGGATTCAGAGTAAACTGTGCTTAATCTGTTTTGGCTTTACATATTCTTTTGATTTATTTCAATTCTCAAAACAGAAGAGTCAGATATTACAGGTTTCTAATTTTTTTTAATTTTCACTGCATAAACTGATTTCTTTATGTACTGTATATTTCTCTTTATATATGTGTTAATATTTATACTTTAATATCTAACATTACTCCTAAAACTTCATAAAGCTAACCTAGTATTTTATTTCTTTCACCATTAGCCTCTAATATGACAATGATTAATTAACATACTTCCTATTGTTCACATTTCTAACCAGTATAAAACTCAACATAAAGCAATTTTAATTTTCTATTCTTTTGACATTTTCATTTTTAGATATGCCTTTATTTTTATTTTTTTATCTTGGGTTGGCCAAATTTAGTGAATTCCCAAGAAACTACCCATGTGAACAAATTTCCCTAAATCCTTCAATATCAACAGTATTTCTGTTTTATATATCCTATTTGGTTCCCTAAAATTTTTGTAGGTATTGTTTTACTCTCTTATATGTTATAGGGTTTTATAAACAAGTCTGAAGCAGGCCTAATTTTTTCCCCTCCTTCTTGAAATTTGGGAATATGAGGGCTGTCTGGAAAAACATCCAGCCATTGTCAATATAACAAGAACAGTTACATGGTTTGGATACTTTCTGTACAGCCCTCATATACCTACATATGCTCCATCGTGGGTCAATGTACCTTTTCAATTTATGTATTGAAGTCTCTATTATTTTCTGACTTTTTTCTTGTGATATTTATTAAACATTTGTTCTATTTTTTTCCCAGAAGCCTCATCTATATGACAACACTTTTGCTTGTCATATTTATTGTCTTGAACTTGTGTCAGTCTCAATCTTATATATATATTTTTTTTCTGTCTCTCTCCCAGGTATTTCCTGAGCTTTGACAGCTCATGTTTTATCTCTTTATATTGACTTCATCTTTTCCTTGAGCTCTTTTATCTCCTCCTTGAGCTTATCCATTTTGTGCAGTTAATTTATTATATGTTACTTTGGTTTGTTCATTGATTACATGCCAACTATTTGTTCACAAATTTCATAGGTTCAAGTGCAATATTTTCCTTATTTATATTCTCCATCTGTCATCATGGATTTTCCTTTCTTTTGCTTGTACTGAAGCTATTAGTAACAGTGAATGCTGATAGATCTTCTTTATGTAGTATACCTATGCAAGCACATGGACTACTTCTCTAAATAGTCAGTCCACACTCTTCTTTAAAACTGTATCATCTGTATTTTTATAGGGTCTGTTGTTCTTTTTAAAGCTTATTGATTTTATGTATAGATATCTCTGCAGTACAACATTTCTATTTTAAATTATTATACTTATACACTACAGAAATAGTCCTAATAAAGCACAAATATAAAGCTATCTCTCCCATACATAATCACTGCAGCTTTTTATCCAATAGGGAAAAACTGATCACAAATTAAAAGACCAGTCATTCTCATAGTCCTTGTTTAATTTGTGTTTTTAGTAACATTTGACACAGTTGATGCATCTTAAGACTTTCTTCCCTTTATATATGTATTTTATATAAGTTTTTATTAGAAAGGGAAAAGCATTGTGTTTCTAAGTCTACTAATACATTCTCCAGAAAATTAAGAAATGTATCTTCTAATTTCCAAATTCATTTAGAATCGTTCATGGATTTTACCTATGATGTATAGGCACACACAATTGATAAAAGATGTAATTGAACCTCAAATGACCCATTTAATATAAGTTTTTTCATCATTCAATCTGACATAAAATCTGTAAATAAAAGTAAAATCAACTCCAGTTGACATTAATTTAATAACCTTGTGACAGGTTGGAAAAAATGGTCATGCATTGGCTTTTGACTGAGATAAATTTTAAAGTTAAGTTTTTCTCCCTACTTAGCTTTGCAGTTACCCTCAGGGCATTAATCTATTGAAAAGGATAATATATCATCTTTCAGAGGAAACATGTCATAAATATTTTGATAAAGTATTTGTAATCCTCAAAAACAGATGGCTGTTCCATAAAGATTGTCAGCTGAGGTTTTGCTGACAGAATCGTATAAAACAACGGCAACCGGGTTTTGCACTGCAAATCAGAGGCATTCTTCCATTAATCAATCACAGCTGGCTGATTTTCCTGACAGCTGGAACTTGCAAGACCTAATTTACACCCTTTGCTCTATTACTAACTGACAAACCCTAAATAAAACAAAATAGGCTCTTTGGGGGTAAAGGGATTAATAATACATTAAAATCCCAAGAGGAGAAACATGAAAGATATAGATTTAACCTTATAAATATGAGAAAGAGAGGAGAATATTACTAAGGACCTTAACAGAAACATGTTCCGGGAAACTGGTATATCAGGGAAAGAAGTGCTCATATTGATGATGATAATGCAGGAAGGAGAATGCTCATTGTCCTCTGTGCTTCCACTTGGCTAATAGATAGAATTCTATTACCTAATTGACTCTGGGGTCTAGTTTTCTTTACTGACATTTGGATGATACTTTTAGGGGGAGGGTGCATCATTTCACATTACTAAAACTCAAATTGTACTTCTTCAATTATAGAATAATTTTTAGATAAATATGTTACTTATTATTTGTAACTTTTCACTACCGAAAAGATAAGGAAAAGGTACCTTTTCTAACCAAGATTTCTAAATTTTCAGCTGACCCAAAACATACACACAAAAAAAGGTGGGGAAGCCGGGATAGTTCAGTGGATTAAGTGCTCACTTTGCAGCCCTGGGGACCAAGGATCAAGTCCCGGCCCCAGCCTGTGTGAGCCCATATGCTGAACTGGGGTGTGCTTTTCATGTGGGAGGCCCCCAGCCCAGTTTTCGCCCTGTGCGGCCCCCACCCACCTGTGTGGAATGAAACCATGTCTAAAACTGACGATGTACAACTACGGAGACTGCTCTGGGCACTCCCCGTTCTCTGTCTGTCTCTGTCAAAAAATTTTTAACTAAATAAAATAAATCTTAAAAAAAAATAGATGCAAATAAATTTCAGAGTTAAATTTGTTGCTATTCTTGTCCTTTGTTTTACTCAAAATGATTCCTACTCAAAATTTGGTCTATTTTTCATGAACATTGGCTTACACTATCTTCAGTGTCTTTCTTAATTTGTTTGAGCTTTTGTATTCATTTGTAAGTGAACTTGATACATTTTAATGAATAAATTCTGTATCCAACATTTTAATGAATGAATTCTGAAGTTCCATAACACCAGGACCTACTTTTGCTTTTTTTTTTCCTTTCTGTTTTTTCCCACACAGGGCTAGTAGAACGTGGTTCATAAATAAATTCTGATGATTGAGTAGTGCCAGGAATATTTAGTTTTAAAAAAAATTGTCCATTGCAATTTTAAATTAACATCATTTAACATATACTCATACAGCTCTTCCAGAGGCAGTAAAGCTAATAAAAATATACACTTTAGCATGATATTTTTCTAATTGATTACCATACTTCAATTGTTCATGGCATATTTGATTTTATAAAATATGTCATTTTTCTATATAAATGGAATGTTCACAGATATACCTGGTTATTTCTATAGTAACATGGAAAACTAACTTCTGCTCAATATTTTAATATTCTACCTTTATGAGGTTAGCTCTTACAGTGCATGTGATATCTCTGAAGCCCTCATTTATAAAATTCTGTTAAAAATTTGTGAAATACACCTCATACTGGATTTGGGCATCTCTTTTCAATTGTTACATTATCTTCTTTAAAAACATAACAATATTAATGTTTTTGTTTGTTTTTTTTCTCTCTTGAGGTTCTAAATATTAAAGTTATTGATCTTCAAAAGACATTTACTATTTTTTTCAATTTTATTTTTATAAAACTAGGCAAAACTTCAGTTTTTTTCCCCTTTGAAAACATTACAGGTCACTTACTGTTGGTTCCCGATAGCTGTCATGTACTTGTGAAGGTTGTAAATTGGGATACAATTTGGTCTTGAGTTCTTATTTATGGTTCTAGTGTAAATTACTGTTATAAGCCAATGTCTCTTTGTTTTCAAATGAGTAGGTTGAAGTAATAAAGTTATAAAGTACTCTTTATCCTCACACAATTTTGAATATGTACAATTAATAACAGATGCAATAATAAGTACAAAGTAACAAACCCAACACAGATGTTTTGAGGGTTTACGTTTATACAATGATTCTAATGTTGCACTGTGAATTATATATAATGAATGTAACATACTCAAAATATTTTCCAA
This sequence comes from Craseonycteris thonglongyai, assembly GCA_004027555.1. NCBI lineage: Eukaryota > Metazoa > Chordata > Mammalia > Chiroptera > Craseonycteridae > Craseonycteris > Craseonycteris thonglongyai. The sequence goes on from PVKE010051220.1 coordinate 8,276, forward strand.
ATCATGTTATTTTTCTGAGTTTGAGAAAAGAGAATGTAATAAAACTAGGGCCTATAAGTTCTATTCAAGTATATCATGTAGGCTTTGCTCACCTAGAGCCAGAAGAGTAATTAAAAAGAAACAATTTAATGGGGGGAAATGGAAATGAACAAGGAGATTAAAATCATATACATAATATTATTTTCATTTTTATAACACCACATCAAAGGAAAAAGAATAGTAAGCCTCTGAGATAGTTTGAATCTCAAAGTCCGTGTCTTACTGGTATAAGACATTGATCAGAAAATTAACAAATCCAACAAATAGAAACTAAATGTTAATCTTTCTCCATCCTTATTTTTGTGTGCACAAAGGATTTCTTCTGGTATGAAAATTTAAATGATTCAAGTCAGGGTATGAAAGTAGCAACTGCTATATACAAGTAGACAGTGCATGTTTTGGTAATTAACCCATGAATATTATTAACAAGTTTAGTTAAAGTTACAATGAAAGTATTTCTGTGTGTGACAATACTAAAGAGTTACATATTGTTTCCATTAAGAAAGTTGTTCTCCTATAATAGAAAGGGCATTTGAAATAATTGCCCATTTTTGCTTCAATCCTTGCTTTGGAATCATGTCTTTCCCACAGTGTTCTTGACGAACTTCCATTTATCCCAATGTTAAATACTCACACCACTATCAGCAAAGTTTGATTCAACCCCTGATGTTTTCATTCAATTTTCATATTCACATATGCCTATAATTAATCAGTTACTTCAGATGATTCCTTCAGAGATGCCCTGGGGTTGAATAATTATACAAAATGATTAGCTTTTTAGCCTTGAGGTCTGTTGCTAGAGACATGAAATCTATAGTACAATGCCATATTACTGAATCATAGTACATATATATCTCTAGTGAACACAATTCTGTTAAAGAATAAGAAATGTAGTTTGTTTTCCAGTGTACAAAGTATTTTCTTTTAATGTACCATGGCATATATACAAGAAAATCAAATGTCTGTGCTTCAAATAATCCCATTAGATAATGCATCAGGAGACCTACATTCCAGTCCTGGATCCTCTAGCAATCACCTATAAAACCTTGTGTAAACAACTTGATGGAAATATATTAGCGCTGACAATAATTTCTTTATATGCATATTTCAGGGAAAAATTTAAAAAAAAATAGACAAAGAAGTTCAGTATGACATAGTTCTTTCTGATTGTATACATAACTCATGTTCTCTTTTAATTGTAGCTTAGTTCTTTGCAAGTAGAAAAGTACGGTAACCTTCAGTTTAAAGTCCTACTTCATTTTCCTCTATTTATTTGCTAATTGGTCCTCTTTAATCTTGCTATGTATTTAGGATAATCACAGCATGGTACAATATATAACAGTTTAGATATATTTTATACTTTAATTAAATAATTTGGTTTATAGACCAATGTTACTCAAATGAATCCCCGCAGGAACCCAAAGAAGTAAGCTGGAGATCTCTGAGTTAGATATATTTAATATTACGAGTATATCTATATCTATATCTTTATACTTATATCTTTATTATCTGTATCTATCTATATCAATAGTTATAACCATCTGATCTAGCTCTCTGATTACAGTGTTTAAATTCAAGTTAATGGCAGAAAGTAATAATAGTGTATCCTTGAAGGATTATGGGATTAGAGAACAAAAGGAAAGCCTGTGACCCATGCAGACAAACTCATATCTAGAGCAACCGCACCAATTTACATCGCCCCCAAAGGCCAATGATATCTGTTTCACTGCATCCTCATCAGCAATGAGTTTTTGCTTTAATTTAAAAAAAATCTGTCATTTTGGCAAGTTAAAAAAAAGTAATACTTATATTATGTTAATTAGGACTAAATCATTATTTAGTCTATTCAGACTTCTGCAATGCACATACAACTGAATAGGTAAAATAATACTACTGTGCTATCCTCATATTAATTTTGTTACCCCCAAAAAGAAATTTCAAACTATTTTAACAAAATAAAATGAGATCTGGGTGGTCACAGGGATTCAAGGCAGAATAGATCAGACAAACTCAGATTACCGGTACCAAAAGTAAAAAATCCTGATATATAAGCCAGAAAGCCAATTTAGACTTTGAAAATACTAAGGGAAAAGGACATCATATACCCCCTTAAGTGACACATCAAATCGGATAGAAATTACCATTTCTATAAACCACATTTTACATATAAAGAAAAAAATATTATTAGAAAATACAGGGAGATCCAAGATGGCGGCATGAGAGGAGAACGCCAATAACTGCCTGGGAAGGGCCTTGTGAACAGAGGGGAATCCACAGGGGAAACCCTGAGAAGAAACCTCAACTAAGAGAACCACACAACGCGGAACAACACACAAAGGTTAGAGAAAAAAGGGGAGAGCGGGAGAGGGAAAGGGAAGCAGCGGTTCGGGGACA
>PVKE010051221.1:0-10708 GCA_004027555.1 Craseonycteris thonglongyai
TCTCTCTCTCTCTCTCTCTCTCTCTCTCTCTCTTTCTCTCATCTTCTCTCAAACAATAAAATAAATCTTTAAAAAATGTAGCTAGCCAAATGTCTTCATCCTTTAAAATTTCAGGTTTTCATAGCTTGGTGATTACCTGAGGGAAGGGGAGGAGGGGGGAAGGGGGGTGTGGGGAGGGGGGAACGTGGGATTGGACACCAGATACATGGTGATGGAAGGAAGGCTGATTCTGGATGGTGGGCACATAATCAATACATAGGTGATGTAATGTAGATTTGTACATCTGGAAACTATCTAATTGTTACCAATCAATGTCACCCCAATAAATTTAACAATAAAGAAAAAGGCCTTTCCTATCCCTATATTATAGAATGATTCATCTGTATATTCTTCTAGTACTCATTTGAGTCTATTTATAGTTTGTTTTTTCACAAGTAGAGAGAGATTTAGATTTTTTCTTTCTCCTAAATGCCAACCCAATACTATTCATTAATTAGTCTCACAAACTTAACCAGACCTGATTCCATGTACTTGATCTGTTTCATGTGGATACTGGGTTCTGTATCTGGATGTTTATTCTGTGTCACTGATTCATATGTATGTTCTCACTCACACCTGTCTGTTAGCTGTGGCTGGCTCATTTTGTTGATTTGTACAATTGATTGTGGTGCTTCTCTGCTTCAAATCGGGTTTTCATGGAGTGAGTTGTTAAATGGTCGGTTTTCAATGCCCCAGTGAACTGGGAACAATTGAAAAAAGAAGAGATCACTTTATTTTTTTAGGAAAAAAAGGAACAGGACAAGAAGAGCTTAAGTAAGCTAATTTGCAGTGCCTGAGATTTTTGTTTCACACACTGGTTGCAGGGCAGTGAGGTGGATGTATATATTTGGTCTTTGTTTAAATTCGAAGTCGTTAAGCATTCCTACCACGGGGAAGAAAATAATGTGTTTTGCCTTTTTGCCAACAGTAACATAATTTTGGTCTTCAAAATAAGTGTCTTGGGACCTCAATTCCCTGTTGGTAAAGAAAATTCCCAGCCCATGTGTTGCAGCGGAAATTCATTGTTTCCTGAGTTATTTCCTCACATACTTAGTGTGAGGGAAATGACCAAATGTATAGATTGAGGTTAGTCCCCCCCGCCCCCCAAATCTGCATCTATACATTACTTGATTCTGATGCTTTTTAATATTATTTTAGGTATTGCTGAAGGCTTCTCAGATGCTTCAGGATATCTTCAGGGAAATTGATTCTACATAAACAGAGAATTTAGGTGAGTTCTTTAAAGAAGATATTTCATTATTATCCATTGGATACCCCTACTGCATTGGTAGTTTTAAAAAGTGTTAAAACGCTGTCACTTACGCTATCTTGGTTGATTTTTCACTGTGGTTCTGTGAGTCAGGGTTGTACCTTCCTGGTCTTATTCTGTTTCAGTTTGATATTCCACCTGGTAGTTTGGTGGGGTGATACTGGGGGCCTAGAAGAGTGGGTGAGGAGCTGCATTTTTACTTTATTGTATGAATTCTCATTCATTCACATATGTTTGATTCATAAACCTTTTTATTTTTAAAGTGCCGAATAAAGAATTTATGTAGAAGCGTCCAATAGTCTTTGCACTGGAATGCCTTGGTGGTTCCTGGAGTTCCCAGAGATAGCACACGATTGCTCTAGCATGAGATGAAGTAAACTTTGGTGATAGATTTATTATTGGTTTCCTCCTTTGGTTGTCCTGGTTGTAGCTGCAGGATCTCAAGTAGTGTATATGAGATAACCTGGGCAGGGAGAAAAGCCATCTTTGGTAGCTTTTGAGCATGCCTCAATTGAAGTCTGACAGGTGAAAAGGGAACAGTTGGTGCTCCTACTTGAAACCTGCATCATGGCACACAGACGTATCAGTTCTTGACCAGCTGCACAGCTGGGGACAAGTTACTTAATCACTGCTAGTTTCCATGTTCTTACTGTAAAATGTACAGGCTGGCCCAACCTATACTACTTCCCACACTTTGAGAATTTGTGAATAGGAAAAAAAAAATTAGGAATGATTTTTACTATATTTGGAGGGCTATATATAAATGTACTTGATCATTGTTAAAGCTGGATAAGTGCCTGACAGTTCACTATCCATTTTATGTTATTATATTTTGTGTTTAGAATTTTCCATAATTGAAGATGTATTTTCAAAAAAATGACTACTGTCTATTAATATCATTTCATGAGAGAAGAAATATTTTAATAATAAATAATAGGAATGTTGTAAGTTTATCTTCAGGTTGTAAACATTTAACAGGTGAAAACACTCTCATTTCCAACCTTTCACGTTTCTCTGCTGACCAGTGAGTGTTAGCCATGAACCAGCCAGCACTGACCTGTGGATGGGAATTTGGAAAATATTGATGTGTATGACTAGCTAAGGGCTCTTCTGCCTCTAAAACTGCCATTTTGCTGAAGCAGAAAAGAAATGACTCTAGTTATATATTGGCTATTTCCAGAAAATGCTATATGACAGCTAGTATGTTCAAACTAAGGCAGGTCAGAGGTCAAACAGAAGACAAGGGATTGTTTCATTTGGAACTTCTTTCGTTTAAATGTTAGATTTAGCTGTGAGCCACCTTGCAGTCGATGTAAAAATGAAACTTGATAGTGTTTAAGTTGTGCAATTAAAGTATACAGAACTTGCCCTTCAAACCATTGTAGGCAGTCTGTGGGACTGTGGTATTTCACAGATGAATGTGGGTGTGGGGATGTCGAGTGCTGGGGGGAGAGGCAGGCTGACTGTCTAACTCCAGGGAGACAAGTGCAAAGACCATGCGCAAAGGAGCGCAAGGCTGGGATGGAGGGGTTGAGGGCGCAGCCAAGAGTTCTGAGCTGAGTAGGTGGGATCAGATGTGCGCAGGATAGGGAAGAGTCAAGGAGCTGTCCGCCCTGCAATTGGATATGCTGGAATGAATGTTGTACTTCGAAGGCCTGCAGGAGGCACTAGGTGGTCTGGTCTAGCTCAAGTGCCTGAGCAGAGTGAACATCAGATATACACCTGCCCCAAGTTTTCAGATCTAAAAGGAGCATGCCAGGTGGATTTCTGTGCTGTGGGTCGATAAGGATGAAAAAACCAGACTTACACTTACTTCTCCTTGGAGTGTGGGGATGTGCATGAGGTATAAGGTGGATGGAGGACAGAGGCAATAATGGTCTGAATTATTGGACAGTAAAATGATGTGAGGAAGGAACAGCCATACCACCTATTCCAAAACACCTGCATAATCTCTGCTGCCTCTGAAGTTGTACCGTGGTCTACATCAATGAGAGCATGGTGTTCACTGCTTTAGAATTCCTCGCTTAGTGAGTTCTGGCTTTTGTTTGTTTTAACGTGCCTATTTTCTGGAAAACTCAAATGAAATTTGACAGACTTACCTGGTTATTTTCTGTCTGTCAACCAACTCTGGGTTTACTGGCTTATTTATACACTTCATTTGGGTTGTTTCCACCCTGGGGATATTTATTTTACTGCCTCCCTCCTCCCATCTTTTTTTTTTTTAAGGAAGAAGCTAAATCAAACAACAATAGATATATTTGTCTTCAGAATATAGGACTATGGGAGATTGCCTGAAACCTTGACATTTCTGAAAGTGTCTAAAATCATGACTAAATGCTAGCAGGAGCTTTTATTTTGACAGAAACCAGAGCAAGGAGAATTGTTTTAAGGGATCTGGGCCAGTCCAAGTCAGAATAAAATTTAATGAATGAGCAATGTAATCAATCAGTCATGTTGTGAGCCTTGCAGAAGGCCAAGCTATCCTGGTTGAAATCTTGTAGGGATGAGCAGTTGAGAGTTTGCTTTAAACATGATGCTTTAAACAGGTTACGTGCCTGCATGTGTGAGAGAGTGTGTGTGGGAACAAGTATTAATAGATGGGGGTACAGCCATATGATAAATGATTTGTTTAGCGTTTTACTTAATGACTCGCAGTGCATTCCAGATTTAAGTATGAATGCAATACTCGGAACTTATCTCCATTTTTCCCTCAGGCTCATAAGAAAAATATTTAAAAACTGATTTTAAATGAAAAATTCATTGTTTTTAGCTCTCTGGGAATTTTTAGTTTCTACTGCTGTTTAGGGAAGCTATTGAATCTATAAAATTCAAAGCCGGATCTCCATAGCTATTTGTCATTCTGTATCAGTCAGTTAAAGGCGGTGACGTCAGTAAAGATAAGTTATTCCTGTGCTTAGTTTTCTTCATTAAAAATGTAATCTGTAATGCACTTTTATCTTCCTGCAGTGTTCCATTAGCTGGACTCTTTGGATTACTCTGCTTGTTTATTATAGGCAGTGCCACTTGGTCCCCTACTGCTGACTCCCTGAATGGCTGGAAGTCCTAATTAGCATCACTGCTAATTAGCATCATCTCCTTGATCAGGGTTCCAGGACGAGAGCTGGGTCCTTACTGTGCTGTCTGTCCTTAGTAAATGTTTCAGAACAACAACAATTTCCACACTGTTTTTCATAATTAAACTTATTAGTCCATGAGTGTAGTAGAATGGACTGTTTTCCTTAAACTTTCTGGCTCATTGTGCTTATCAGTTAATTTCTTTCAAAGTTGAATAGCCCTCCAAAAAACTTGAGATTTGAGCCTTTCCTAAGAATTGGATTGCATGGTCTCAAAGGCTCTGGAATACTTGTGCCTGCATTTAACTGTTCTACTATGGAATGTGAACCTTTAAAAATCACTCTTCTCTTTTTTGGCTTTGAAGTCCCATATTCTGGAGACCTAGAAAGATCATCAAAGCCATTCTGTACTGTTTACAACAAATCAGAATTGGACAGCTTTCCAGAACCATAAAAATGGCTAGTGCACTTGTAGAGTTTAAACATGACTGTGCTAAGATTAAACACACGGGAAGGCCAGCTGCCATGATCTCAACACACCACAGTAAGGCCTGGTAAAAGCTGAGTAAAATCCTGTTATGATCTAAACAATGGTCTTATAGAGGATCTTTTCTTTTAAAAATTTAAGTCAAAGTAATGTATGCAAATGGCTAAAAATAGCATACATTACAGAATAGTTTATAATGAAAAGTACCGTGTCTTACCCTACCTCATCCATTTAGTCTTGCTTCTCAGGATTTTTTTTTTTTCCTGTTGATCATCTTGGTTGCTTTTGTGGGGACTTCCACATGAATAAACATTATGCTTGCAGCACCATTTCTCACTTTATTGATTTTAAAGGCAGTTTCTTGGTATCTTGTTGTAATCGCTGATTAGCTCACTCTGACCGTTCCTTTATCCTTTCCTCTCAACACAGATTCATGCTTCCAGCTGTCCGTGTGCCACTCAGATGACCCATGCAGCCTCTTCTTGGTCTGTGTCCTAGAGACACTATTTCTCGTCTACCCCCAGCCCCATCCATCCTCTCCACTTTGGGCAGCTGTACTTTTAATTTTATATACTCATACTTGGTACTATTTATATTCTGTTCTTTAATCTCAGTAATGGCTTCCTGATTTACCTGTAACTTGATTCTGAATGTTAAAATCAAGAAGCAGCATTTACTCTGTTACAATCAGGTCGCTGCTGTTCCCATGGCAGCCAAATTGTGCGGTGGGCTTATATTTCTTCCTCTCTAAGCCTGAAGTCCTCACACCTTGGCCCCTCCGTGGAGCATGCTGGAATGGATTTTCCCTTTCATGTGGCACCACGTGTCCTGAATGCAGCCTCAAGTTTTCCTAGACTCTGTCTTCCCATCTTTCCGAGGAACCCACTTTAATTTTGGGGGTCTCACTCCCACAGCCCCCATCCTCCACCTTCAGCCAGAACACTTTGATCTGTAAGTGTGCTGCCTGCCTCTAAGCCCATGCTAATGGCCAGGAAAGGCTTATTCCTATTGTTGGAAAAACAGCTTCAGGCTTTGGTGCCTCTGAAGGGGCAGTAGCCTGGTCTTTGAAATTAGCCATCATTCACTGAGGATGTGATGTGTTTGTTAGGTACTTAAGTCCTTGAGGCCCAGTGTCTTGAAGTCCTGGAGCCAGCTCTGTGAAACAGATGTTGTCATTGACATTTTGTACACCAAGATGTTGAGATCGGGACGAAAGGCCTCTGAGGCCTCCAAGGGGGAGGGCTTCTTCAATCCTGGGCAGGCTGGGGCATGGTGCCAGCCGTGGCTTCATAGGTTAGCAAAGACTTCTGTCTCTGGAACGTCTTGCACACTGGCGTCAACAGACCTCCATCTCCCCCCGGAAAATGACTGCTGCTCTAGGAAAATCAGCTCTGCTTAATTCCCAGCCTCATTCATGTTGTGGCTGTGCTGTGTGGCCAGGAGCTCATTGGAGACTTCTGCGACTGGCAGTGGGAGAATTCTTATCTCGTCAGTGTTCCCTTTGTGAATTTGAAGTGACAAGTAAGGCTTCATATTCAGCAGTCTCTCCATAAACGTATCATTGACTGGGTGGCGTGGATGGAGCTCCTTTTTGCTTTCTTTGCTAGGTCAAGGTGGCAGGTTAACATGTGCTGCCTCAGTGCAAATCATGCTTATTCTCCAACTGACCTACTTATGTTTATTCCCCCAAATAAGGGCAGTCTTCAGAGATGGGCCTCACTTATGGAGGAGCTGTCTGGCTTTGGTGAAATTAGGACTTAATGAATAGATAAGGGTCAATATTTACCTTGTTGTAGTGGTGACAAAAGGTGATTTTTCACATTAAAAATTTTTTTTTATTGTTAAATTTATTGGGGTGACATTGGTTGGTAACAATTAGATAGTTTCCAGATGTACAAATCTACATTACATCACCTATGTATTGCATTATGTGCTCACAACCCAGAATCAGCTCTCCTCCCATCACCACATATCTGGTGCCCACTCCCAACTCCCCCCCACCCCACCCTCTCTTCTTCCCCCCCTCCCCGCTTACCCTTAGGTCACCACCAAACTATTGAGTGTGTCCATGACTTTTTGTTTCTTTGTTACTTTCAGTTTTATATTCCACCTATAAGTGAGGTCATATGTTTCCTGATTCTTTCAGTCTGACTTATTTCACTTAATAAGATGGTTTCAAGGTCCAGCCATGTTGCCAGAAATGACTGTATTTCATCTTTTCTTATCGCTGAGTTGTATTCCATACACGTTTGCTAATAGGATAACCTTGGATGGCTTATCATTTTCATCTTGCAATGATTACTTCTGACTTGGCAATTTTATTAATTTTTATATTTATTTTGGGTTAATTGATATAAGTGTTGCTGCTTCAAAAGGAAAAAGACTGTAAACCACAGTGGGTTAAACAAGGTAGTTTATTTTCTGTCACTGAAAATGAAGGTCTGATGTAGGCTGTTTTGGGCTCACAGGGGACTCTGGCTCCTTCCAGGATGAGTACAGTTTCACACTTTACTTGGGGTGAACTTCTCAATTTGGCACTCAAGGAAAAAATCCCTCATAGACAAAATTGCTTTTGAACATCCTTTGAAAGGTATCACATTAGACGTGAGTTACCTGATTTCCTGGTCAAGTTCAGCTCGGTGGGTTTCTCTCCCAGCTTTGGAATAGCTTACTGCTAAGTAGTTGTCTCCCATATTTAAGTGCTATATTGTAAACAAGACAAGTACTTGCAGCATCCAGATAGGACCCCAAGAGGTACATCGAAACTGAGCAAGCCCAGGAACTATAAATTCCTACATTCTTCCCATGGCCATTCTGGGACTTACATGCTAATTGAAAAGCCTCGGAGAACTGCCTGCCAGATAGATTTATTCAGACCTTATTATGGAAACTTTCAAATATCCAAAAGTGAAGAGAATTGTATGGTGAATTCTGGGCCCATCACCCAAGTTCAATGATGATGAATCTTAGCCAGTCTGATTTTGTCTATACCTTTCTTTTTTCCCATCAATTATTTTGAAGCACATCTTTGCTATTTTATTTTTTCTCTGTCAAATTTTCAGTTTATTTCTCAGATCGGGCAAAAACGTACTTACAATACCTTATCACACCAAAAACATAAAAATTACCAATACTTCCTTAATATTGTTAAATATCAAATTAAAGTTCAGATTTCCTCAATTGTTGTATAGTAATTATTTTGAGTTTCTTTGAATCAAGATTCAAATAAAGATGACACATTGCAATTGAATGGTATGTCTCTACTTTTAATCTATAGGTTCCTCCTCCATAATTTCTTCCCTAGCCCCTATAATTTGTTTGTTAATGAAGCTGGATCGTTTGTCCTTTTAGATCAGGGATTCTCAAACGGGGATAATCCCCTTCCCCCATCTAAGGATGTTTGGCAATGTCTGGAGACATTTTTCTGTTGTCACAACTGGGGAACACTACTGGTATCTCATGGGTAAAGGTCAAGGATACTGCTAAATATTCTACAATACACAGGACAGCCCCTCACAATACAGGATTATCTGGCCCCAAATATCAGTAGTGCTGAGGTTGAGAAACTATGCTGCAGAGTTTTGCAGTTTAGGTTTTGATGATTGTGTCTTTAGTGGTTCCATTTAAAATGTTCCTCTGTTCCTTGTGTTTTCTATGCTTTGTTAGTTAAATTTCAAGTTTTATTCAGATTCAGAGGGTGTTTGTGTTGTTCCCCTACTCCCCCAAGACTACACAGGTAGGCAAACTGTTTATTTTCATTAATAAATACGTAGTGAGCAGTGGTCTCTTTTTTTGTGATATTGGGGGTCATTGATGATTATTACCTATATCCTTTAATTTATTAGTGATTGCAAAATAGTGATGTTTCAATTCTATCATTTTTTCTTTACTTATATGCGAGAATACTTGTAAAATAAATTTAATCTCAACTATTTGTTTACCCTGAGGTTCATACAGAAAAGTCAGGGAAATGCTTGTTACTTTCCCTTTATTTTCAAACAATGAGTTTCCTAGTAGCATTCTTTAAAGTGATCACTGAGGTTTTATTTTATTTTATTTATTTTATTTGGCTTATTTACTTTTTCAGTGTAAATGTAATTGGTGCATGTCAATTTAATATTCTTATTGCTACTCAAATTGTGCCAGGACAATTGCTACTCAGGAAACTAATTCCTGAGTCCTTTGGCATGACTTATATGTTCATGTTCTTGTATACCTTTTGGTACAACAAAATGTTACAGGCTTGTCTTATTCATTTCTTACTCCAGGGTTTAAATTCACCACTTCTTTATGGAGCCCTGGTTCCTTTGAGTATTTAGAAAGCACCTTGTAAAAATTAGGAATGGTTATTGCTACTGAATTTATCATTGTTTCTGTATCTCATCAGCAGACCAAACTAGGGGAATGGTATGCACATATGTGTGTACAAAGGTAAAACTGATTATTTATACTGATGGTTCCAAGTGAAATTCAGATACATGATACCGATTTTTACTTAGCTTCATCAGCTTTATAGTCTTTCATCCACCTAGAATTCCAGTTCGGTGATACTGCCATATTTTTTTTTTAATCTGCATTGTCTCTGCTTACACACAATAGGCCACTTTAAAGATATTTCAAATAGTTCTTCTCTGTGATTTTGCCATCAACTGGTTACATAGTTAAGTTCATTGGTATCATATTATTACTATTTTTCTGTTTTTAGAGATTCGCACTTTGAATCTAAATTTAAGTAATTTTGCCCAATATTGTCAAGGTTTCAAAGCCTCGTCCATGACATAAGGCATATTCAGAGCTGTTTGCTTTTATCCCAGTCCTCTCTCCATCCCGTTTCCTCCTTCCCCGTATGTAGCAATCGAAAAAACAGAACAAAACATGATTTATTTTTGCACTTGTTTTTAATATCTAAGCAAATGTGTGTGCACGTGCATGTTTATTTCTCCCTCCCTTCTTAGATAGATAGTAGGATGCTGTACAAACTTCTCTCCACCTTGCTTTTTTCACTTAATCTCTGCTGGGGTGTGTCATAGTGGTGTGTAGAGATGATCCTTGCCCCTTTGCACAGCTGCACCATCTTCCATTCTGTGGATTTGTTCTCACTTATTCAGCCTGCTCTACTGGTGGACATTTGGTTATTTTCCATCTTTTCCCATTAGAAATAGCGCTATAGAGTAGGGGGTTTGTGGTGAGTGAGCAAAGCTTCATCTGTGCTTAGAGCCGCTCCCCATCTCTCCTGTTACCTCTTGAGCTCCACCGCCTGGCAGGTCAGTGGCGGCATTACCGGTAGGTTCCCATAGGAGCCGGAACTCTATTGTGAACTGCGCATGTGAGCGATCTAGGTTGCTTGCTCCTTATGAGAACCTAGTGCCTGATGATCTGAGGTGGAGCTGAGGTGGTGATGCTAGTGCTGGGGAGTGGCTGCAAATACAGATGAACATGAGCAGAGAGGTTCGAATGCACAGAGACCATCATAAATCAGTTGCTTGCAGACTCATATCAAAACCCTGTAAGTGGGTGGCAAGTGACAATTAAGCTGCACCTAGTAGCAGGCTTTAAGTCAGAATCCGACACTTACTTTAGTCCATGCGTGGCCTGCACTTTATTTTATTTACCACTTCTGTCTGCGCCTTTTTCCTACACTGCATACTTGTCTGAGATGCGACCATCTAGTTGTAGGAAAACAAGCTCAGGGCTCCAATTGATTCTTCAATATGGTAAGTTGTATAATTATTCAATTATATATTACAATGTGATAATAGAAATGAAGTGCACAATAAATGTAATGCACTTGAATCATCTCGAAACCATCCCCCCTTTCCCACTGCCTCCCCCCAACCC
>PVKE010051222.1:0-10707 GCA_004027555.1 Craseonycteris thonglongyai
AAAGATAATGTCTCTCTCTGACACAAATGTTGGGTTGGTTTGCTTTCAGTCTCTCATAAAAGATTGGGGTTTTATAAACTTGGGGTTCCTTAGCTGTGATGCAGAGTTACTCTGTGCACAGAATCAAGCTGGAACCACCTCTGCCCCCAACCCTATGAGATTTTGGGAACAACAAGAATCCACATGAATAAGTTTATGCTATCTGCTATGCCATGAGTGACAAAGTATTTTGTTTCTGACCCAGGAGTCTTGTGTCTTCTGCCACCATACAGGAGTCTCCATCAGACTATCCCTAATAGCTTGTATACCCAATAAAACCTAAAATTTTTGCAGTTCCTGACCATCTAGCAGGATATGGTAGACAATAGAGAACTTTGATGATGAAAATAAATACTATAATTATTCTGGATCTTTAAGAATATTCAGAGCTAGAAAATATATTTGGCAGTTTTCTTTAGGTAGTTGAAACCATGGGCAGAATTGCTCTGTAGAAAAGTGTGGTGGTAGTTCAGATAAAAGACAAGGTAAGCTCACTTGGAACATGAATGCTCACAAGTGAGATGTACGTAACATGGGTGAGGAAAGGATATATACAGTAAGGTTAATACATCCACAAATTGAATATAAATGCCAATGTTTACCAATCACATAGGCTGCTGCTATTTGGCATGAGAAGTAGTGATCATGGAGGTAGAAAACAGTAAAATATGTCATTTTAGTAGTTCAAAAGAGGGAAGAGTTTCTAGAATGATCACTGAGAGTACTAAAATCCAGAAGTCACATTGGGAAAAGAATAAAACAGGACTTTGCTTTGGTTAATAGGAAAACCTCTGAAATATTTTAAGAATAATTTTAGTTGAGAGGTGAGAGAAGAAAGCTGAATGGAATGGACTGAGTAATGAATGCTATCAATAAATATTTAGAAAGATAAAATCATGATTTTTGCAAACATAAAACAGACACATATTAAAGCTTTTATTGAACTCATTAATTGATGAAGGAGCTGGTAAGAAGGCAGAACTTGGTCAAAGGAGATTTCAAAGGAGCACACTGGAGTGCTGAAATAAATTTTGAAACACGAAAAACTGGTCAATATCCACAGGACAATAAATCTGCATTTGTTAGTATTCTAAAACTTACTGTTATAAATTGGTGCTAAATGAAAAGCAGTGCTAAATTAAAAAAACAAACAAACAAAAACAAACAAACAGACATAAAAAACATTAGAAAGGACCCCTTAGTAATTTTTTTTTTTTTGAACTGAACTGGCGGCCTCACCACATTCAGGAAGCACACCCCAGTTCAGCATGTGGGTCCGCCTGGGCCGGAGCTGGGATTCGATCCTCAGTCCTTGGGGCTTCAAAGCAAGTGTTTAACCTGCTGAGCCATCCTGGCTTTCCCTGTAATTTTTTTTCCCTTATGATAGGATATAAGGAAGCAGTAAAACCGAGCACAGAAAAAAAGATTTAGTGCAAGCTTATCTAATCTGCAGCCTATGGGTCACATGTGACCCAGGCTGGCTTTGAATGTGCCCCAGCACAAATTCAGAAAGCATCTTAAGACATTACGAGATTTTTTGTGTGATTCTTTTTAGCTCATCAGCTGTCATTAGTGTTAATGTATTTAATGTGTGACCCAAGACAATTCTTCTCCTTGCAAGTGTCCCAGGGAAGCCAAAAACTTGGACACCACTGATTTAGGTCATTGAGACTAATTTTTCAATCTATTATACTAGAAAAAATACTGAAATGGGAATCAGGAAAGGAACAACTAAATAACTGTATGAATTGGGATTTAATTCAACTTTCACTCTGAAGTTCTTATCAACAATAAGAGAAGTTTGGATCCCAGCTTAGTTTTGATGAAACTTTTCTTTTAGCTATAACATTTTCTTTTCTTCTTTCAAATGAAAGCTTCCGATGAATTTTGACATAGGCTGTATAGAAAGAACTGTTCTGTTTGAAGTAATGGTAAAACCCTAGGGTATTTCTCTTTGACCTTCTTTACCTGTGAAGCCCTGAGGCCTTTCTCAGAACCAAACTTAAATTTCTTACATAATTTTAAGGGCAGTAAAAATTTCTGTTCTTTATCAGTTCAAACCCCATAGAGTTTTTCTTGAACGCTACTTGCTCATAGAGTTTGAAGCTATGTTCAACATTTGGATTTATTATAATGTTATTTTATTTTACTGTACAAACCACCTCATGATCATATGCAACAAGTTAACTTCCATATGTGCATATGGGTATGAAATATAATTTAAAATGTAATTAATCATACCTAATTGAAGATACTGTAGCAAAAATATTTTAATGTGAAAGAATCTAAAATTAAAATGAGCCTAAACTTGTTTTGATTATTGTGTTTGTCATTATATTACATAACTTCTCACCTCACAGCAGAAAAAATATATTGTGTATTTTTTTCAGTTAGTTGAATGTATTAGAATATATTTTTCATGTGTGGTTGAATTGATATATTCTATTTTAAAATTCAGTTACTGATTAATTTATATTTTACAGATACAGTAGGTAGTAGTTGAGAAAGACCATAATGGAATTTTAAGGAAATGTTATAAAAATGTTTTATGGAAAAGATAGTTTTTTTTGTTGTCTTTTGGTTTTTTTGGTTTGGCTTTACGATTATTGAGAAAATGTATGGCTTGGATGTTGAAGTCTAAAGATAATTTTAGAAGTTATTTTCATTGCATTGGCTTTATTCAGCTCACACCTTTTGTCACATTCAGAAACCTGTCACATGGAAGGGAAAACTTCATCTTGTTTGAACTACCAGAATTGTGGCATATGAGACTTGTATATACTACTCCTAGATGCATTCTTTTTTTTAATGGTAGAGTGACCTGACTACTGTATTTAAGAGTTAAGATCATTATACTAAATGTTATACTTCAGTCTATGTGAAATAATATAGAAACTTGGTGTCTTGGATAAAATGTATCTAGCTTTGCTTTTTTTCCCCTTCAATTCATTGAATAAGTGATTAACTCTGAGATATTGCTAAAATGTTGATATCTTATGAAAAAGTTCTGAATTCTAGCGAATTCTTTACCATTTATAATGGGAGAAAATATTTGCAAACAACACCTCCAATAAGGAGAAACTATCCCAAATATAAAAAGAACTCGTGCCACTCAGCAACAACAACAAATCTAATTAAAAAATGGGAAGAGGACCTGAACAGACAGTTCTCCTAAGAAGACATAGAACTGACCAACAGATATATGAAAAAATGTTCAGCTTCACTAGCTATTAGGAAAATGTAAATCAAAATTAATGCGATATCACTTCATACCTGTTAAAATAGCTATAATCAACAAGACAAATAATAACTAGTGCTGGAGAAGCTGTGGAGAAAAAAATGAATCCTCATACACTGCTGGTGGAAATGTAAATTAGTATAGATACTGTGCAAAAGAATATGAAGGTTTCTCAGAAAATTAAAAATGAAGGTGTCATATGACTTAGCGATTTCTCTTCAGGGTATCTACCCTAATATCTGAAATCTCTTGTCTGCAAAGATATATGTGACCCTATGTTCACTGATACATTATTCACAGTGGCCAAGACATGGAAACAACCAAAGTATCTTTCAATAGATGATTGAATAAAGAAGATGTGGTACATATAAACAATGGGATATCGCTAAGTCATAAGAAAAGATGAAATATTGCCATTTGTGACAACATGGATGAACATTGAGATTATCATTCTAAAACAAAATAAGTCAGAAAAATTCAAGAACCATATGAATTCACTTATATGTGGGATATAAAACTGAAAGCAACAAAGGAACAAAACTAACATGCAAAGAAACAGAAAGTCATAGACACAAATTAAAATTTAGGCATTACCAGAGGGTAAGGAGGAAGAAGGTAGGCAAGAAGGAAGGGGGAGTCAAATATTGTATGTGGTGATGGAAGGAGAACTTACTCTGGGTGGTGAGCACAAAATGTGACACATAGATGGTATATTATACATTTGTATACTTGAAACCTATATAATGTTGCTAACTGATGTCACTGCAACAAATTTAATAACTAAACTTTTTTAAAAAGGTAGATTCCAAATTTTTCTGGACAAACAAAATTGCAAAATAACATAGACAGAAAAGCATGCTTTCATTGACCTTGACACGGTTGAGTGTGGCTTCAGTAGGAAAGCAGTGGATTTTAATTGTTGTGACTGCCACTTACTATCTATTTTGTAATAATTTCTCTCCCTATGTATATTCTGAGGTTACTTCTAAAGCTGGATGTTAGCTTTTCTCAAATTCTCCCACATGAAATATTTTGGAAAACTCTTGGCAGACCAAGGGTAAAAAACATATTCATGGTCTTCAAGAACCTCAGGCTCTAAACCAAGTCTTGCAAACTCAGAAGTCTCCAGGGCTGAGAAAGGTAACATAAATATATAGAAAAGATCAAGTTTCAGAAGCAGTAGGTACAAAAAATTGTACATATTTAATGTATACAACTTGATGAATTTGGAGATACAAGTCTGCAAGTCTACATTAATGAAACCACCACCATAATTTATGGCCTAAACATATCCATCACCTCCCATTATCTTTATTATATTTTTGAAAAAACAATATGTTGTTTTTAACAGAGAGACAGAGAGAAGGAAAGAGAGAGAGAGAGAGAGAGAGAGAGAGAGAGAGAGAGAGAGAGAGAGAGAGAGAGAGAGAGAGAGAGAGCAAAAAGAGGGAGGGCCCAGAGCATTCATTAGTTGTACATCATTAGTTTCCCACATAGTTTTATTTCACACAGGTGGATGCAGGGCCACACAAGACAGCAACTGGATCGGGGACCTCCTACATGGGTCCATGCCCCCATAACACAATTTTTTATAAGAACACAATAAGGGGAAGCCGGGATGTCTCAGTAGGTTAAGCACTCACTTTGCAGCACCAGGGACCAAGGATCAAATCCCAGCCCGGCCCGTGCAAATCTATATGCTGAACTGGGGAGTTCCCCCAGTTCAGTTCTCTCTGTCTCTGTATCTCTCTCTCTCTCTCTCTCTCTCTCTCTCTCTCTCTCTCTCTCTCTCTCTCTCTCTGTCAAAAACAATAAAAAAACAAACAAACAAAAAAACCACAACATAAGATCTATTCTCTTAGCAAAATTTTAAATATACAATATAGTATTGATAACTATAGGTTCTATAATGTGGTTAAAAATAGAAGAGGCAAACAATAGTGTGTGATCATGAAATTGGGCAAACAAGAGAGCTATAATACTTGGTAGAGTGTAGCCACCACCTACTTCCAGCAAATTAATGCCAGATCTAAAAATTTTAAAGTTGGAAGGTCAACATTTATGTAAAATCTGTTAGCAGTTGAATATTGGCAATAATTCAGATTTAACATCAATAACAGCAGTGGAAACCAGGACAAGGGCCTGAGAAACTTCCTGAACATTCTGTGTCAGTTATCCATGTAGTTCCACACTGTCAGCACCGATCTCTTGGTTATTACCTAACTGCAACAATAAAATTCTTCCTTCTATTCTTTCTTGGTAAATTGCACACTTCTACAAAAATCACCAACAAATATTGTTCAATCACAGCAGGGTATTTCTTAGCCTGCAGTGGTTACTGGTTCCCTTTGAGGAGGGCAACCAGGTTGATGTTCATAAGATCTAGGTTTCATAAATTTGAGCAAGAATTGATGGGATAAATTCATGGGTTAAATTGTGTCATACAGGCTTATGTTAATGGTGAAATGGGAGAATATATGATAAAATACTTTGTAGGTTAGAGAGCACTAAAACATTAGTTACAGTCATAATTGCAAATTAGTATTACGTAACAGAACCTTTTAAACTTTTATGTGTTTTCTCTCCTTGTATTTTCCTAGCGGTCTCCTATCATTCTTTGATACAACAGAATATTTTTTGCAGCTTTTTCACCATGAACTTCTCCATGTGATTCGAGCTGTGTGTTTATAATATATTTGCTTGCCTACAACACTTAACATGAATCAACTAAAATGTGTGTCCCTGATCTTTCAAATACAACAAGAACTAAAAAGGTAATTTCTCAAGTCCCTTTCCCATGAAAACGGTCAGTTAGTG
Source organism: Craseonycteris thonglongyai (assembly GCA_004027555.1). Lineage (NCBI taxonomy): Eukaryota > Metazoa > Chordata > Mammalia > Chiroptera > Craseonycteridae > Craseonycteris > Craseonycteris thonglongyai. The sequence continues at coordinate 6,095 of PVKE010051222.1, forward strand.
TGTAGGTTCCAAATCCTCTTCTGCTTTGTTCTCCTGCTAAGATTACTTGTGCATGAAATAGTTACAAACTCAGTGGTATTGCCTCAATCTATTTTCTTCACTTTCAGAGGTGTAAGCTGAAATCTAAAAAAGGTGTGTCAATAATCTCCGATATAGGACAAGATAGACTCAGACTTAGAATCGAGTTTACTGCTTCTGCTTTTTCTAATCCTCTGGACTCTTCTGAGTTACTCAAAAATTATTTCAGGGGAAGCTGGGATGGCTCAGTGGGTTAGGCACTCACTTTGCAGCCCCGGGGATTGAGGATCAAATCCCGGCCCCAGCCCATGTAGACCCATATGCTGAACTGGGGAGTGCCCCCAGTTCAGTTCTCACCGGGGTGAAGACCCCGGCCCAGTTCCTGCTCTGTGCAGTCCCACTCCCACCTGTGGAATGAAACTATGTGGAAAAACTGATGATGTGCAACTATGGAGACTATTCTGGGCCCTCCCCCTTCTCTCTGTCTCTGTCTCTGTATCTCTCTCTCTGTCAAAAACAATAAATAAATCTTAAAAAAAAAAAAAGATTTCAGGATCTCTTCTTTTTCATGAAAATACTGATCTCTACATTTAAAATATAAGGGAAGGTAGGATGGCTCAGTGGGTAAAACACTCACTTTACAGCCCCGGGGGCCAAGGATTGAATCCTGGCCCTGACCCGTGTGGACCCATATGCTGAACTGGGATGTGCTTCCCATGTGGGAGGCCCCCAGTTCAGTTCTAGCCCCCCAGTTTTGCTCCTGGCTCAAGGGGGTGTGCTTCTCATGCAGGAGGCCCAGAGCCCAGTTCCTGCCCTACGTGGCCCCTGCCCACCTGTGTGGGACAAAACCATATAGAAAACTGATAACATGCAACTATGGAGACTGCTCTGGGCCTCCCTCCTTCTCTCTGTCTTTCTCTGTCTCTGTGTCTCTCTGTCTCTGTTAAAAACAATAAAATATTTTTTAAAATTTACAGTGCTGACCCCATGTGTCCTTACCTTTCTTGCCCTACAAAATGGTCTTGTGGTGTCTTTTTTCTGTATAATAATATTCTCCCATGCAAGTTCCTTTCATGAAATTATTTATTCTAGAGGAGCAACCAGAACCTTAGGATGAACTACTAGGCTAGTACTCTACCTAAAGAAGATAAAATATTTTCAAAAATGTATTTTTTTTGCAAGAAATTATGGCTTTATATCTAAATTCTCCTGCTACTTCATCCCAACTTCATCTCTCATGCCAGGTAACACTTGGAGGCAGGCTAGTTGCTGGGCATTTTCTATTCTGAGGGTCTTTGCTTGAATGACATTTCCATTGGTCCTCATGGCCAACATTTACTAGTGCAAGACAATGTACCTCTTCGGGGTCTAGTATAAAACATGTCATCTTCATTTATGTTTCTTCAACCTTACCAAACTGATCTACTTCATGTTCATCAACCCCTAAATATCAAGTTAAGATAAAATATGTATTTTTGTTGCACTATGGAGTATTTCATATTTTATGTATTTGTTTCTTGTCCTCAACTATACTTAAGTTATTCAGCAGCTTGGGATATTTATTGATTATAATGAATACAATGATAACAATAGCTACTATTTATTGTACAGGTATACTTTCCATATTTAGAGTGCCTGTAAAGTATTATGCATATACATATATTCATTAGCTCACTAGGCTTTCCAACAAGCCTAAGGTATATACTGTTATGAGCCCCATTGTACAAAAGAGAAAATGAAGACAGGAGCCCACAGTTACACAACAAGGAAGGGCCCAAGTGATAATATGAACCAGGAAAATGAAGTGCTGAATGCATAAAAGAACGCAACAGATGGTTCACAGAACCATTGCACCAATTTGTTGTTCGAATTCCTTAACCTGTGGGATTTTCTGTTTCATCACATGTAAAAACAAGCACAAAGTCTTGGAAGGATATGTGATTTTATGAAATTATCAAAAGTAAAGGAGAATACACAGTTCAACAGGAAACTCTTCAAGAGTACAACTTTACCTTTTCAATGAAAATAAAATATAAAATTAAGGTATAAGAAAACCAAATAAAGGTACTTGAAAAGAAAAAAGAAAAAAGGAGAGAATATATAGAGAATATCTAAAGCTTTTTTTGTTTGTTTTGTTTTTAATGGTTGTCAAATTATGGTCCATTGACCAAATCACATCTCTGCTTGTTTTTGTAAATAGAGCTTTCTTGTCACACCTACTTGTTTACTATTGTCTGTACCTGCTTTCACAGTACAATGGTATTTACCCTTTTAAGAAAACATTTAGTGACCCTGTTTTAAATAAAAGATTGTATAATTTACATCAGGCATGTCCAAACTGTGGCCCAGGATGACTTTGAATGAGGCTCAAAACAAATTCTTAAAACATTTTGAGATTTTCTTTGTGTGTATGTGACTGTTTTATAGTTCACTGACTATCATTAGTTGTTTAAATGGTGTATAACTCATGTCTTCCATGCTTCCATCAAGTTTAGCTGAAATTTCAAGGAATAGTTTATGAAATATTTGCATGTGTTTACATTTCTGAGAATCTGTAAAACCCCAAGTATTAAATAACATTTTCTTCCTTTGGACTCCTCAAATAAGAAAATGACATCAACCCCTGAGAAAATAGCTGTGCATTCAATTAGGTATTTAAAAATCCACATTATTATTATTTTTTTTTGGTACCTAAATTGAAATATTTTTAATAATTTCTGAAAATAGAATACATAAATACAATTTTCTCTGTGTGCATGTTCTTCAGGTTAATAGTTAACAACATTGATTTGTATTACAGATAATGTAGAAATTATTCCTGCTGTCAATTCATAGCATAGAATCTTTCTTGAGAGATGTTTGTATTCCCCAATACACTTCCTGAAATTCTCTGTAAGTCAAACTATCTCTTTGTCTATATATTTAAATGAACTGTAGAGGTTATTAACTTGCCCTTGGCAAATAGATTTACTTTTCTAAGATAAATGCTTTTATAAATTCAATGTGTGACAGCTTTATTACAAATTGTAAATAGAATGCTATGCCAGATTTTTATGACAGCCATCACTAACTCATTTGGGCCCTTATTACGTTTCGAGCTTTCATGTTCACAGATATATATTTTTAATCACTAGAAAGTCTGTTTGGAAATGTAATAGGTTTTAAATTTTAGTGTTGGGTTCATATAATTTGACCTATAAGTAGTAACCAAGTCTTTTGTAATTTGATTATGCTATCAAACATTACATTTAATACTTATATTTGCAAGATTATTATTTGTCCCACGTCTGTTGTAATATGTTTCTAATTTCTTTCCAAATATAAAGATGTAGTAAGTGATAAAGTTTATAAGTTGACCTTTTTCAATAGAATTTTAACTCCATTAGAACTGTCTTTTGTTTGCTTCTATACTGTTACACATGTAATGTTAAAATATTTTAATAATTCTTAATATTCAAGCCAATGTGTGCTTAATATTAGAGATGAAAGCTGTATTAATGATGGTTACTTTATCCACTTTTCCATGAGAGCAATGACTTACTAGCTAGGTGACCTTTGGCAAATCACTGCACCTCTCTGTTCCTCACATTTATACCATGATGTCACAATAGTACCTATGTCCTCAGACTATCCTGAGGATGAGATGAGATTATACTCATAAAGTTCTAAATATATGACCCAGCAAGAGCCTAACACATGTCACCAATTACCAATAAGAAAATGCTAGAGCTACTTGTTGGGATTGTGTTTTCTTAATAAAGTGTATCAATTCTCTAAAGTGCCAGAACAAAATATTGCAGACCATGTGGCTGAAACAGTAGAAATTTCTTATAGTGCTGGAGGCTAGAAGACCAAGGTCAAGGCACAAGGAGGGTTAGTTTCTGGTACAACCTTTCTTCCTGGTTTGCAGATGTTCATCCGGTTAGTGCTTCATCACTTGGCCTTTCATCTGTGCATGCACATCTCTAGTGTCTCTACCTTATTTATTTATTTTTTTTATCTTTTTGTTTTTGTTTTTGACAGAGAGAGAGAGAGAGAGAGATACAGAGACAGAGAGGGAACTGAACTGGGGGCACTCCCCAGTTCAGCACATGGGTCTGCATGGGCTGGGGCCGGGATTCTGATCCTGGGTCCCCGGCACTGCAAAGTGAGTGCTTAACCTGCTGAGCCATCCCGGCTTCCCCATACCTTATTTTTTTTTAAGATTTATGTTTATTGTTTTTAACAGAAAGAGGGAGAGAGAGAGATACAGAGACTGAGAGAAGAGAGAGGGTCCAGAACAGTCTCTATACCTGCACATCATTGGTTTTTCCACATAGTTTCATTCCACAGGTGGGCACGGGGTTGCACACGGCAGGAACTGGGCCGGGGTCTCACACCAGTGAGAACTGAACTAGGGGCACTCCCCAGTTCAGCATATGGGTCCACATGGGCCGAGGCTGGGATTCGATCCTCGGCCCCCGGGGCTGCAAAGTGAGAGCTTAACCCACAGAACCATCCTGGCTTCCCCTCTACCTTATTTTAAAAGCTTTTGGGTGAAGCCTGGATGGCTCAGCAGGTTAAATGCTTGCTTTGCAGCCCTGGAGACTGAGGAT
>PVKE010051223.1:0-10707 GCA_004027555.1 Craseonycteris thonglongyai
AGTTTGGAAATAGTATCTCAGGATTTTCTGTAAGATTATTCTCTGAAGAATAGTTTTGACTGTTTAGTCTGGTTTATTAAAAAATATTATAAAAATTTAAAAACTTTCTATTGGTGATACATGTTAAGTGCCTAAAAAAATTTAGTGTTGGCAACTCTTCCTCCATAGTCACTGAATGACAACCACCTTGATTTTATTATTTATTATTCATTTTATCAGTCATTAGGTTTTTCCAAATTGTGTATGTGGGTGATACACCTAGATATGGTATATTAGTTTTTAAATTCTGTGTGTGATTAAGATGATTCCACATACACCATGTAGTGAAGAAGGACATGAGTTGTTAGAATGTGTCTTTCAAGGACACTATATGACAGACACTTGGGATAAAGGTGGAAAATGGTTGAGAATGCATTTATTGAGTAGGACTTCTTTACTGAGCAATTTCAGTATTTTAAGGAGTTAGGGGGAAAATAATGAAAACATACATGGCCTCTTCCAAATAATTCACAATCAGAACATAGAGGACAGCGGTCATTTGCAGTGTTTATGAGCAAGAAAAATGCCAAAGATAGTGGAACCAGTATACAACCAACTAACTGTCTCACCAACTGCTGTATATGGTGGTGTTTGCTGTGCTCTCTGGGAGGAGGAGACCCGTGGGACTATGATGGGAAGGTCACAGAGAGAAGGTGAGTGAGTCTTCAGCAGTGTTTTCTCAGGGGCTGTAGAACAAACATGAGACAAAATGAAACAGATAACCAAGAATTGACCTCTTATATAAATGAACTCTATTTGGCAATACTATATACTGTACTGAGAATGATATATTTTGCTTTTTTTTGACAATTAATTTGGTGTTTTGTTTAAAAATATTGGTTAATAAAAGAGAAATGTAACAGGAACCTTAAACTCAGCTGCTAAAATTTTCAGTACTAAATGGCTTTGGTTGACTAATCTGTTTTTTAAATGTGAGTACCAATATTGAATTCTAACATCTAAATTATTCTTATATTTAGCTTAGCGCTTAGCTTTCATTGTAATCCTCTATATTGTTTTCAAATGTTTTGTATATCTTTTTATTAAATTCTAGTATTTATTGTTTATAATTATAATCTTGAATGGGAAATGTGAATATTTGTCAGGTATGTCTAGTAATTTGGTTTAGATATTTTAGAATTGAGAAGATAATTATATAAGCAGTTTGAAAAATTGGAAAGCAGAATATTCTGCAAAATATAGTTTATTTAAAAATATTCTGAAGGTAGCTGAATTCAATCTTATGTCTAGTTTATATCACTATTATTATTTTAAAAATCAAGTGTGGCTCCCAAACTAATTAGAAAAAAGAATTGTTTCAGTGTGAAGAGGTGAGTTTAATTGTCAGGCTGAAGTATCTAATCTGAAAACAGATATATACTTATGTTATTAAAAGCAATGGACTGATATAGTTACATACCCAACAAATAGCCCTTAGCTTTATGAATTGAATTTTCCTAATACATTTTGCTCTTTATAAAGGATATTTATTTCAGAGCAGAGTGTTTCCTCATAGGTAATTAGAGGAAAAATATTAAATGAAAACTGTGGAAATCCTTTAACTATAGTTATATATAATACTATAGCTCTTTTAAAGTAGCTCCTACAGCCTAATAAAAAGTGAATATACGTTGTTAGAAGGCAGTGATTAGGTTTTCTCTTTTTTCATACTTCCCCTTTTTTCTCATAAGAGGATATATAACGTTGAGTATATATACATATATGGTGTGTGTATAGTTGAATCTTGATTGCGGTATGTAGTTACAGCAAAACTGATCAATGAAATATAAAAAGAAGTCCTTTTCAGTTTACTATCTTAGGATGGCATTTTAAAGCCATTCTTCTATCTATAATTTGGTTAGTTATTCAGCAAATATTCACTGAGTACTTCCTGTGTATCAGGCACTGTGCTGGGTACTAGAATTATTGATACAATCTAGAGAAGACAGACATTTTACTAATTTTACAGTAGGGAATGACAATTTGAAAATAATTATCCAATGTATTGTTCTTTTTTCTTAACTAAAAAGCATTGCCATTAGGGCTTAATAAATACTTTGTAAAAAGAGTACGGTAATGTTTGTGTTTATACAAACATCATCTGAAGGAAATGACTTATGAAAATTTGTGACAATTTCTGGGAAAATAGTGAGACCATGAGGATGGATTATGCTGATATAATTTAACAAATATAATTTTTTTCTACTTATGAGAAAAATAGTTTTGTAGGGTGTATGAGACAATTACAAGCATGCTTTCGGGCATCTTGGAGCATGTAGCTTTTCTTTCAGGAAATTGGAAACAAGTCTGGATGTCTTTCTGAGCTCTAGCCTTGCAACTACGGTAACAAGAGCCATTGCTCTAGTCTAGCTCCATGCCTATGGAAGTGAGACAGTCGCCCCCGTAGTAAAGCTTGGAGGAACAGTGAGCACATCTGGGCTGTGTGAGGATGATTGCAGTTAAAGGAACAAACAGAAGAAGAGAATGTGGCACTGGGATGCACCTCAAAATTTCTCCCAACTTCTCAGGCATGAGCAGATCTCTTGCCGGTTTTGGAATTAACACATCAGTCTGATGGGAGGAAGTGCCCAGGAGCACAGGGCGTGGGATCTTGCTGGAAGGAGCCATGAAATCAGGATCATGCAGGAGCACTGAGTCTGAAATTTGCTGTTTTTTAAAAAATAATTTTAATTGTATGACTTGCAGCGAGTGTTGTAAAGTCCCATAGGCTCCATTTCTTCTGTGTAAATCAGGGGTGTTCAACCTTTTGGCTTCCCTGGGCCACATTGGAAGAAGAAAAGTTGTCTTGGGCCACACATAAAATACATTAACACTAATGATAGCTGATGAGCTAAAAACAGAAAAAAAATCATTAAAAAAATTCATAATGTTTTAAGAAAGTTTACAAATTTCTGTTGGGCTGCATTCAAACTTGTCCTGGGCTACATGTGGCCCGCAGGCCATGAGTTGAACAAACTTAGTGTAAATGGAGATAATGTGAAAAGCTTTTTGTAGGGCTAAGTGATTTAATAACTTGGAAACACAGGCCTGGCATTGACCTGATGCTCAATAGGTAATGTTAATAAAGGTGGGTAGGATTTTCTGGGCTGTGGTGATTTCACCAAAATGCTTTGTAGTGGGTAGCTGTCCAGCTAACATTTGGTGAGCATCTACTACTATTTATTGGATATTGCTTTGAGAGTTTTATCTTTGTGACTTGTTTAAACCTCAGTAACCATATGAGGTAGATACTTCGCTGTCCTTTCATAAATGAGAATTCCACTGTTGATCCAGTTAAGTGACAGAAGCCCAAATTTGAACCCATGTGGTTTGTCTCTGGAGCCCTTTCTTTACCCTAATTCTAGATGGTAAAGTCTCTCTAGTCACATTAAGGTAGAAAGAACAAAAGAGAATGTTGTATAGTGTGCGATAATCTCTGCATATTAAAAAGATAAGCTCATTTTAACTTAGTTATATATTTTAAAAGGAATTGAAATGATCACTTGTTTTATATTTGATTTGTAAGTAGTTTTCTTTCGATTTTGATTTATTAATTCTGATATACAAAGTAAAGTCATAGTGATATCCAAGCTAATCTTTTCTCCTAAACTAAGCAGTCTTTTTCATTTGTTGTTTCCTCCTATTCTATTGTGCTTTTGTATGACACCCTAAAATTGGATGTTTTTATTGTGTAGACCACAAAGGATACAAAGGGAAAATAAATCATCCTTAAAGGAAGGATTAAGCAAGTCAAGAGCCATGCATAGTAATCCAACTCTTCAAGAATAGGCATCATGGTCTGTATGATTGATTTTTTATAAAACCCTCCTGATTCCACTCATACCATGCAAAATTAATGGTTTTCCTTTTCAAATCTTAGAATAGTTCTTCTTTTTTGTTAGAAAAGTTTGGATATTTTGTCAGGTCTGTTAACATCTGCTTACACCTGAGTAAAATGTACTCCAGGTTCTTTCTGCGATGAGAGTTTTCTGGGAAAAATATATACATGAACAAAGGACATATTTTTGATTTCCATAATAATTTCTTTGTTGAATTTTTCTAAACAGAGTCAACACTATTTTTTGAATTCTAGGATGTTTATTTAGATAAGAGGTTAGAAGATCTGTAAGTAATCTAAGGGTTTACAGGGGAGAAACTCCCCTATTTCCTATTCCTGTATGTTTCATTCACTTTTGGGGATCAATGGGTTCAGATTTGGTTCAGATTTTCTTCTTACATAAAACATTTAATGTTAGTGAGAAAGATAATGTGATGGAAAGATACAGAAATGACTTTTTTTCTCTTCACAAGGACAGAGACCCTCTTATTATTATGATAATAAAAATAGTCAGTAGTAATAATGATAAAAATAACTGCAGCATATTGAGAATGTCTTATGTGCTGACTGAATTATTTAATGTAAACATTATAGTTACCCAAAGAAGTAGCTATTATTAACGTCATTTAGTAGTTGAAGAAATTGAACTTAAATATGTTTAATAAATTTCTCTCTAGTCAGATTGATAGGAAGTGAGAGAGCCAAGATTTGAACCCATGGCTGCCCCCTTCTCACTCATATTCCCAACTTCACTATTATTATACCTCTCCATTTCAAAAATTGTTTTTCAGTCTTCTCTTGTTTTTCAATTTTTTTCTCTAAGTGAAACAGTTTTGAAAGGGTCATTGCTTCATTTTTAAGGGATATAAGTTACAGTTTATAATACATGCCTGTAAAGCAGTTAAAGACAGAGCTGTCACCAAATCTCTATATGGCCCCACCTAGAGGAAGAAATAATTATATGGTTCCTTTCTTCCTGTTCACAGTAAATATTTCTTTTTCCACCTTCCTGGTTGAGAGTTGGTTTGTCCCACTGACCCTGCTGTTCTGGCCCTGTTAGTGTGCAATGAGTGACAAAGTGTTCTCTGGTGTTCCTGGATGCCAGCACAAAACAGTTAATCGTATCAGCTTTATATGTTTGCCGCAAGACATGGACATAGATACTTTTCTCTTTCTATTCCTTGCAGTTCTTTTCAAGGATGTTTCATAAGAACAGTGAAGCCCAAGCTGAATCAACTTGAGTTCGTGCAGCCCTGAACACGTCAGGATTGCTCTTGCCCTGTGAGGAGTCCATTGTCCTCAAAGGCATTATGTTAAAGCCCTTAACTGTGAACTTGCAGTCAAGATGCTAGACTTGCCAGTTAGTTACACAGAAACTATTCTGTCCAGGCTGGAATGTGGCAGTTGAAACAGGGGAACTTTGATCCCCAAGATAAAGTGGGTTCAGACACTAGTGCACTGTTGTCATTTTACCAGTTTTAATGTGTATATTTTTTTCTTAGTTTAATATGAATTCCTTAAACCTGTGTCCAGTGAAAGGTGAGATGACATAAATCACTGAATATTTTGTTCGAAAACTTTGAATAGCTACTGCAGCTTATTCCCCAAGCATTATAGTGATACTTAGTTATAACTGTCAAGTTTCCTTTCAGAATGTGTGCCAAATTTTATTCTCTAGATATTGATATCTTAAGATTATCTCTCTTGATATTTATATAGTTATTTATTTGATATTTTAACCATGTCAGAATTGTTTCACTCAGCTCTAAGATAGCAGTAACAATACCAATAATCACAGCATCTAATATTTATTAAGCACTTACTGTATGCCAGGTACTGTGTTGTTAAGTGTTTTATGTAGCATATCTTGTTTAATTCTCACAACTTCCTGATGTGGAAGCTGTTGTGGTTTCTAGGTTTATACATCAGTGGCTAAGAGAGGGGGCAGGATTTGAACCTGAGTATTCAGGCTCTGAGTCCTCCCATGAGGAGCTTTCCTGGCTGCCTGGCTCTTCATTAGTTCTATAGTCTGGGCAAGTCATACCACCTCCCAGAACATGCTTCCTGACCTGTAAAATAAGCATATACTTTTGTGTTCCTGATCAGCTTATTAAGAAGACCACGCAAGAAAAGAACATTAGGAAAAACGGTATACTTTGAAGAAATATGCAAATGTCTGAGATTATTTTAATGGCATGAATACATTCTAAAGATCATGTTTATATATTGCCATTTCTATGAATAGTCTCATAAAATAAATGATATTGTTTATACTGCACATAGTGTAACATTATTACAATTTTCACATTATATTGTTGCTAATTATACAAATCATTTTGTAATTTAGAGAAAAGTTGTTGAAAGTAAGACTGTGTTTTATTCCAGCATAACATGCTTAAATAATTTGCTAAATATGTATTGCCCCCCTTGATGCCCTTTGGTATCACTTCAGTAGAGGGGAAGCGTGCCAATTATAAAAAGAAAAATGGATGTAATTGTTCAGTCTGTAGCCAGTAAAATTAGGTAAATAATTGAACAGTTATTGGGGAAAATGTTATCATTGTTAAGTAAATAGTTTAAGCATTTAAAAATTACCCTTCGAATAATGCAACCGGAACCCACCTTATACAGCAGCAGAAGTTTTGATACCGAATTACATTTTCTGAATTCTTCTTTCCTCCTGAGTAGGTACAGCTGCAGAGTAAAATATACTGAGAATGAACACTTAACCACAAAAGGTTCCTTATAAAATCTACATTTGGCTTTAAAATAAAATAAGATTTTTTTAAAGTACAGATATTTGCCCCATAAGTACATATTTTGGATTCCTTTGAATATTTATGAATATACAATTTAATAGTTTTTATATTTACTACATTCATTTCCCTAAAAAAGACAGGTGTGGGGTGTTCGAGTGCATGCGTGTGTGCACATCTGAATGTGTGAAAATGCAGCTTAGGGATTATAACAATTTAGTCAAGGTCATAAGTGACCTGACATGCCCTTGAGCATGCTGTTTATAATTGCTGTGGTTAGTTTTCTTTCTCACTGTTTTTACCTATAATGTCAAAACACAATTATATGGAGTTGGTATGTTCACTAATAGCAGTTTGTCTCTGCATGGTTTATAGACAGAGTCAAAAGCCAACAACTATAATTACATCCATGTTTCTAACTTAGCAGCAAGCTAGAAAAGTGTGGTTGAAGTATGCTGTGGGTAGAGTGCAGCCAGTAGGAATTACAGGGTAAAGTCATTGCTTTGCATTCTTTTGGTTTTACAATAATTGTTACTTAAATTTTGTTTTCTGGGTTTTACCACTGTCTGTTGTGTTTATATGACCACATAAAGAGTGGTTGAGTTCTGTGTCTCCCCACTCTATTTTTCTTCTGCTTGCCTTCCTCTGTAAATGCACTAGTTCTCCTTTCACTTTCTTCTGACTCAGCAGACAGTACATTACAGTTAATAGTTTTCTTGAAGCAGCCTGATATTCATGCTCTATGTAACCCATAAGACTTGTACAATTTGCATTATATGTTTAATTGGATAATTATGGAAACCATGTTGAACTGTTAACAACTGTCAAGCCTTTGATTAATCTTTGGATGCTCATTGGCATGGTTCAAGTTAGCATGCATAATACAGATTTTTGTTTTGCTTGTTTTCACTGCTGTTCTTATGATTATTTGAGAGGGTAAGAATTATTTTTCTAGAAAAATATATGTATGTTGCCATTTTGACTCAACTTAGATATTGTGGCAAAAAGAAGCAATGCAACTTATGGATCACTGTAATTTGTTTTGTATATGAAATACTGCAGTTTAAAAAATCTCCAGAAAAAATTATGATAGCCGCCTTGTAGTTTTAATAACCACAATGATATGAAGTTGAAAAGATAATCTTTACTCTTGAAATAGTATTGATTTGAGCCCATAGTTTGCAAGAGATAATTGAAAGGGAACCACCATAAATTTGAATAATATTTGGTGTTGAATCATGGAACTGGCAATTAATTATGTAGAAATTCATTCTTTCACCTCTGTATATTCACTTCCCGTGGGTCTTATACATATGATATTAAATGAACATCAAAATTAGTATGGTAGACAGTTGTATTCAAACATAAATAACTTATAGAGAAATTTATAATTTTTTATCTGTTTCAGTGTAAGTGCATGTAATTATGCTTGTGGAACAATAAAATGTTGGCTTTTCCTTTAGAAATCTGTAGATATTTATGATATTTTGCCTAATGTACAATTTTGGTTTTTGCATGTGTGCTTACAATTTGGTATTGGATAGACAAAACAGATCAGGAGCATTCTGGAAAAGTTAGAATGAATCTGAATATTTGCAAACAAATGTTAAAAGTTTACATGAGTGTTGTAAAGACTTACAGGTAACTGATACTATATTTGACTGATCTTTGTATTTTTTAAATATTTGCTGCAGCTCACTCTCATTAGAATATTTACTGAGAATATCAGACTCCTATGTCACACATTTCAGAATAGGACTAGGGTCAGCTCTGTAATCCTTGAGATGCAGGCCTTTAAATATTATTTAGTTACACAAGTGACACTTAAAATAGTTTTTCATGATGAAAGCTAAAATAAATAAAGCTAAAATTCCTCTTGTTCTATATCTGCTCCTCCGAGGGAACCATTATCAGTTGGGTTTGTAACCTTTCCCAGGCCTTCTATACCCCAGGAAATTTTTTTTTTTTTCTGTTTTGCTATTTACTGAGGAGAGTGTTTCATTGTTCACAAAAGAGATACATCCTCCAAGTAACCGTACGCACCCATGTGCCTGCCAAGAGCTGCCTTTGGTCCCATCTCTCTTAACACTGGCTGGTTTAGGAATGGAATTCTTTGTGAACTGGTTGTTACAGGAGGAGATTAGCCAATGAGGTGCCTCATTCCTTTAAGGTATGTTACAGATTGAATACTGAACACAGGTGTATTGATCTTGTGGGAAATACTGTTTTAAAATAAATAAAATGGGGGTGCAAGGATAGGGAAAATGGAAGTATTAAAACTGGTTAGAATAGGTCTTACTGAAGAGGCAACATCTGAGTAAAGACTTGAAGGAGGTGGGTGAATATCGGAACCCTTTTAAACACTCGAATGTAGGTGTGTGTGAGTGTGTGCACATGTATTCAGCTATTCACATATCCAAATATTCCTTACATTAACTATGAGGCAAGCTCTTTTTTACATGTGAAGAAAGTGAGATGCAGAAAGGTTAACTAATCTGTCCATTGTCAAATAACTAGTAAGTTATATGACACAAGCAATTTTTATTTATTTATTTTTATTAAAGATTTATTTTTATTGTTTTTTGACAGAGTGAGAGACAGACAGAGAGGCACAGAGAGAAGGGGGAGGGCCCAGAGCAGTCTCCATAGTTGACAGCATTAGTTTTCCATATAGTTTCACTCCACAGGTGGGCACAGGGCTGTGCAGGGCAGGAACTGGGCTGGGAGCCTCCCACATAGGCCCCGGCAAGAACTGAACTGGGGGCACACCCCAGTCCAGCACATGGGTCCGCACGGGCCGGAGCCAGGATTTGATCCTCGGTCTCTGGGGCTGCAAAGCGAGCGCTTAACCTGCTGAGCCATCCCAGCTTCCCCCAATTTTATTTTAGATCAGCTCTTAAACTGACTTAATGAAGCTCATCTAGGATGGGAATAGTCTCTTTAGCAGACTTTGTACTAAACTAGGTTTATGGGACTCAGATTAATTTCTCTACCTGGGAAATAAAATACTGGATTTTACCTGTCATTTTCAAAGTGTATCATTTTGAAGTACCTTCTTGGTTTGAGTTAATAGGGTTGAAACGGGTACTTCAGCTGCTAGCAAAGCAATCCTGTTACTTAATGTTGAAAGTGTATTTTGATGCTTTAATCAAATGCACAAAAGATGTGGGGAAGGAGGATTGTTTTAGATGAGGAATGTGCACACGGAATCTAAGCACCATTCTTACCTCTTGAATCGCGTTATTTTTTAAGACCATTATTTACATCTGGGGGTTTTATGGTAATGTACCTTCCATTGAGGTTCAAGATGGCCTCTTCAACCAGCTCACAATAGGATAATGAACTGGAGAGGAAGAGTATGAAAGGACTACGTAGAGGAGGGAATTCAGACTAGAAGCAGCCTCCATGTTGTAGTCCATAAATATTCAGGAAAATTTCTTAGGTACATTGAGTTGTAGATGAGCAACTTCCTTCAAACTGAATTTATGTTTTGTTTGCTGAATTAATTTATTTCAGTCTCTGCTGTCTCAAAATTTCTTCTTGAAGTATCCTTTGACATGCCTTTTCTATGGAGACAGTCTGACCACAGTGAGCCTCAACTTCCGTGTACTGGGGTTTTCAGTAAACTCAATCTCAGCTATTAAGTCTTGGGTAAAATGTATGAGAGGTAATGAGAAAGTGGTGCAACTTGGAGAATATTAACATTGAAAATAGGATTCACAGTTTTCAGGCATGATTTACTTTTTTCAGCATGGTGATCAGTAGACAATAATATTCTATTACCATGGAAGAAGTAAGGGCTATGATAGGGAAGACTTGGCTCCAATTTTTGGTTCTATTATCAATTAGTGAGACTTAAGACCCTCTGTAAAATCGTGCCTAGTATTAACAGTTATTCCAGATGATAAATCTCAATGTGTTTGAAAGGGCTTTGTAAACTGTAAATTTTCCTCTCTCTCTCCTTACCACTCTTTATATATGTATATGTACACGAAGTCTTTCTGGAAAATATCCAGCCAGGTAATATGAAAAATAGAGGCATTTATGGCTGGATTTTTTCTGGACAGCCCTCAT
>PVKE010051224.1:0-10706 GCA_004027555.1 Craseonycteris thonglongyai
TAAAATACTGTCCTCTGAACATGTTATGAAAATAGTCACAAAGATAATCAACTCTATTCGAGCAGCTCCATTGCAACACCGACTTTTCACGGCCCTGTTAGAAGATACTGAAGATAAAGAACACGATCTCATCCTGCATACTGAAGTACGTTGGCTCAGTAAAGGTAAAGTTCTTACAAGATTTGTGAACTTCATTGAATAAAAACATTTATACATGATAAAAATGAAAATTATGATGAACTAACAGACTCTTCCTGGCTGGTGGATTTGGGTTTTCTTGCTGACATCATGGAAAAATTAGATTCTTTTAATTTGGAGTTGCAGGGAAAAGAAAAAAATATAGCTGAGATGATAAGCTCTGTAAACGCATTGAAAGCGAAATTGACTTTGTTGATATCACATCTGTATATCAAGTCTCTCGTGCACTTTCCATGCTAGGTAATGAATTAAACGTGTCATTATTTATTGAGACCCTGTAAGTGCTTCAAAAACAGTTTGAAGAGAGATTTCTGCAGTTTACAAATATCGAGCCAATTGTCTCCTTCTGTATCAATCCTTTTACTTGCCAAATAAATGGAATAAAACTAGCCGCATGTATTGCAGACCTTGTTCAGGGGAAAGCAGAAGAACTAGAGTTAGAAATTTTGAACCTTAAGAACGATATTTTGCTAACATCCTTAATATCAGAGGACTTATGGAACATAGTCGACAAAGAAAGGTTCCCATTTTTTAAAAAAGCGGCATATAAAATCAAATCGTTTTTCAGGTCAAGGTATTTATGCGAATCCTTGTTTTCAAACATTAATTTAATAAAATCACAATACAGATCTCGACTTACCGATGAGCATCTTAATAATGTTTGCTGACAGGGTTGTTGTTATACTCTCCTAATTACGAGGCACTGGCCAATGAAATGCAATGCCAAAGATCACACTGACATTGTTGTGTTGTTTTATGTTTTCTTTTATGTTTTTTTAAATGATTTTATTATACGTTTTTTATTTACTTTGTATTACGTTTTGTATATGTTTCTTTGTATGTATATAATCTGTACAATAAATTTATTATTTTAAAATTATTTTTGTTTCTTTTTTATTCTTGTTCAATAATAAATATCCTTAGAAATAGCTGGTGCCTGCCGCCCTACCAATATTTTAAAATGCGCCCTAGGGTATAAAAAGGTTGGGAAACCCTGTCCTAGAGCGTCTGCATATGGGAAATGAGACTCGGTGTTCTAAAGTGACTGGCTGGTGGTGGTGAGGTAACAGGATGGAGCACCCTCTGGTGGCTAAACATGAGAAATGCAGCTTCCTAGAGTGAGTGATCTGGGTGAGAATTAGATGCTGAACTTCTGAGTGGTCAAACTAAGGAAACAAAACTCAGAAGCTTAGCCGTAAGGAATTGGCAAATGATATACGGAACCTTAGGACAGGCATAGAGATGCGACACAGAACCCTCTAGCAAACGGACAAAAGAAATGAGGTGCAGACGTCAGCCTGCTGGACTTGGGAAATGAGACGTGGAGCCCTAGAGGGGTTTGGTGAAGGGCTGAGAAACAAGACGACGTCTTAGATTGAACGGATATGGCAAACGAGACACAGAAGCCTAGTGGAGCTAAACATGAAAAACGATATTTCTCCTAGAGCTTCCTCTCATAGGAAACAAGATGCTTTGTGCTAGAGCATCCGCACATGGGAAACAATATGCATTGTGCGAGAGCAACCACACATGGGTAACAAGATGTGTTGTCCTGGAGCATCCGAAAAGTGGGAAATGAGATGCATGGTCCTATAGCGTCTGCACATGGAAACGAGATGTGTTATCCTAGAGCGACTGGATGGTGGTGGTGGGGAGAATAAGATGGAGCAATCTCTGGTGACTAAACATGAGAAACACAGCTTCCTAAAGATAGTGATCTGGGTGAGAATGAGATGCTGAACTTCTGAGCAGTCGAAGTAAGGAAACAAAACTCAGAAGCTTAGCCAGAAGGAATTGGCAAATGATATATGGAACTTTAGGATAGGCATAGAGATGCAACATAGAACCCTCTTGGAAACGGACAAAGGAAATGAGACTCAGAAGCCAGCCCGCTGGACTTGGCAAACAAGACGTGGAGCCCTAGAGGGGCTGGTGCAGGCCTGGGGAACGAGACACCCGTCTTAGAGTGAATGGATATGGCCAACGAGACGCAGAAGCCTAGTGCGGCTGCATATGGGAAACAATATGCTTTGTCCTAGATCATGTGCACATGGGAAACAATATGCGTTGTTAGAGCGTTCACACATGGGGAATGAGATGTGTTGTCCTAGAGCGTCCGCACATGGAAAATGAGATGTGTTCTGATAGAGCGTCCACACATGGGAAATGAGATGCATTGTTCTAGAGTGTTTGCACATGGGAAATGAGTAGCGTGGTTCTAGAGCATCCGCACAAGGGAAACAAGATGAGTTGTCCTGAAGCTTTTACACATGGGAAACAATATGTGTTGTCCTGGAGCGTCTGCACATTGGAAACGAGATGCGTTGTTGTAGAGTGCCTGCACTTGGTAAACAAGATGCAGTGTCCTAGAGCAGGGGTGGCGAACCTTTTGGCGATTGAGTGCCAAAGTTTATGAAATAAGAGTATACTCGCTCAACTCGCGTGCCATCCCATTGAGTGAGATAGAGGTATCGATTATTTTTATGTCTATAAGAGGCATAGGATGTTTTTACAACAAAAAAACAATAATTCCGTGTGCCGAAATAATTGCTCTGTGTGCCACTTTGGGCACGCGTGCCATAGGTTTGCCACCCCCATCCTAGAGCGTAAGCTCTTGGGAAACGAGATGTGTTGTCCTAGAGCCGGGCTTTCAAACTCAATTAAAACACAGGCTATTTGGTGCAACAGGCAAGATTCACGCGGGCCACATCACAATTACAAACGTCTCCAGAACTGAGTCAGCATGTTTATACATGCTCACAGGCCCCCAGAAAAGGCACTGGGTCACATGTATACTCGTCTTCAGTCGTTAAATGGTTAACGAGGGAACTGTGTGTACGATATTGCCTCATTCTCCCCTAAGCGCTATTTTCTTCATAACAATTTTTTCTATTTTCATTTTATTTCAGAGCATCGTGGGCCACAATAAATTACCTCGGGGGCCGCATGCAGCCCATGGACTGCCAGTTTGACACACCTGTTCTAGAGTATCTGCACATGGGAAACGAGATGCGTTGTCCTAGAGCACCTGCACATGGGAAACGATATTCGTTGTTCTAGAGCGTCTGCACATGGGAAACGAGATGAGTTTTCCTAGAGCATCTGCACTTCGTTAAGGACATGCATTGTCCTAGAGCATTTGCACATGGGAAACAATATGCGTTGTTCTAGAGTGTCTGCACATGGGAAACGAGATTTGGTGTCCTAGAGTGTCTGGCTGGTGTTAGTGGGGAAACAAGATGTAGTGTGCTGCATTGGTTAAACATGAGAAATGCAGCTTCCTAGAGCGAGTGATTTGGGTGAGAATGAGATGCTGAACTTCTGAGCATTCGGACTAAGGAAACAAAACACAGAAGCTTATCCGGAAGAAATTTGCAAATGATACACGGAACCTTAAGGCTGGCATACAGATGTGAACCGGAACCCTCTAGCGAACGGACAAAGGAACTGGGATGCAGAAGTCAACCCGCTGGACTTGGCAAACGAGACACGGAGCCCTAGATTGGCTGGTTCAGGGCTGGGTGAATGAGACGAACGTCCTAGTCTGAACAGATATGAACGAGAACGAGACACAGAAGCCTATTTTTAGAAGTCTCACCTTTATTGTTAACATTGTCACCAATATGTGAGTCCACTATTTAAAATGAAAAAAATAGCTGAGGAGCTCATAACCATCATTGTCAAAGAGATACATAAAATTTCTTGAAAATTTGCTCTATACCACTGTAGTAACCTGTTCATATACATAATTCCATTAACTTGAAAGCACTGTAAGAGGTGGATATAAAGTAAGGTGACCAGATTTTAACATTGGTAAAGTGGGACACCATTGACTGGGGGACAGGGGACTCTTGATTAAAAATTTGGTCTATCTCCCCCCGTTCCCTAGCTTGTCGTGCAATCTTTCCAAAAATGGGGACTTTTTTAAAATGCCGCGGGACACGGGACAAATTGTTAAAAATCGGGACTGTTGCACCAAAAGTGGGATGTCTGGTCACCTTAATATAAAGAGCCCTTATTCACAAGTGACAACAAAAGACATTGTGAGGTATTCTTGCTAACATCCGTTATTGTGGACTTCCTTTAAGGTGGTAGAGAATGGCCGCCAAATTGACCCTGAGGGGTGGTAGCCGGCATCCAGAATGAAAGAACTCGGTTTCAGTGGCCGCCATATTGGCCCTTAAGTGTGGTAGCTGGCCTCTGTAATGAGAAGGCTTGTTCTACTGCGGTACCCAGTCAGTCGTCATCTTGGCACTGAGGGATGCTAGCCAGCCTTTGTAACTGTGGACTTGCTTTAAATTGGTAGCCAGGCAGCCACCATATCTCCCTGAGTGGTGCTATTTGGCATCCATAATGAGAGGATTGTTTTTATGGTGGTAGCCAGGTGGCCGCCATATTGACCCTGAGTAGTAGTAGCCAGCCTCCATAATTGGTGGACTTGCTTTATGGAAGTAGCTAGGTGGCCACCATATTGACCCTGAGTAGTGTTAGCCAGCCTCCATAATTGATGGAATTGCTTTATGGAAGTAGCCAAGTGGCCGCCATATTGGCTGTGAGGGGTGCTAGCCGGCTTCCGTAACTGTAGACTTCCTTTAAGGTGGTAGTAAAGTGGCCGCCATATTGGCCCTGAGTAGTGGTAGTCAGCCTCTGTAATTGGGGGGCTTGCTTTATGGAAGTAGCCAGGTGGCCACCATATTAGCCATGAGGGGTGCTAGCCGGCATCCAGAACGAAAGGACTTGTCTTACGGTGGTACCCAGGCAGCCACCATATTGGCCTTTAGGGGTGGTTGCCCGCTTCTGTAATGAGAGGATTTGCTCTAAGATGGTACCCAGTCGGCTGCCATATTTGCGCTGAAGAACGCTAGCCGGCCTCCGTGACTGCGCACTTGCTCTGCGGTGTTAGCCAGGCGGCTATCATCTTGGCCCTAAGAGGTGGTAGCCGAAGTCTGGATGAGAGGACTCGGTTTATGATGATACCCAGGAAGCCACCATATTGGCCCTGAGGGATGCAATTTGGCTACCTTGATGAGAGGAATTTGTTTATGGCAGTAGTCAGGTGGCTGCCATGTTGGCCCTGAGGGATGCTAGCTGACATCTGTATCTGTGGACTTACTTTAAGGCGGTAGCGAGCAGCCACCATATTGGCCATGAGGGGTGGGTGGTAGCCAGCCTTCGTAATTGGGGAACTTACTTTATAAAAGTAGCCAGGAAGATGCCATATTGACCCTGAGGGGGTGGTAACTGGCATCCTGAATTAAAGGACTTGGTTTACGCCAGTACCCAGCGGCCTCCATATTGGCCTTGAGGGGTGCGAGTCGGCCTTAGTAACTGGGGGACTTGCTTTACAGCAGTAGCCAGGTGGCCGCCATATTTGTTCTTTGGAACTGCAGTTCAGGTCAGCTGTGAGGTAATTTTTTTTATAGCGGTGGCAGCAGTTGCTTCACTGTGTTTTGGTGGGTGAATGAGGCTGTGTCTCAGAGAGGACACTGTATTCATAGCAGTGGCAGTTGTGTTGTGCAGTTGTTGCTTCAAGACCTGAAGCTGCGTCTCGTGTGAGGACACTCGCTGTATGGCAGGGGAACAAGAACACACCATACTGAGTCTGTTCTGTGGACATTTGTTGAATGGCAGCAGTGGCGGCTGCCCCGTTGCTGTTGTTTCGAAGAGCGTGGCAGCATCTTTTTTGGAAAACTTGCTGTTTTCCTGGGGCTGCAGCTTGTGCAGTGGTTTGGCTTCATGCATCAGGTCTTGTGAGGTTTGAGAAAACTTTGTTTTGGGCAGTGGGAAGGCCACCATATTGGCCCTGAGGTGTGGTAGCTGGTAGGTAATGAGAGGACTTGTTTTGTGGAGCATCATTGCCTCTGAGCAACAGTTTTTTTGCTATTTTATTACAACAGGGACGGGGAGGTATTGCCTCTAAGTATCACTTAGAGAAATTTTACAAAGATAATAGTTTCCCATTTTCCCCTGGAAGAGCCTGGGGAGTAGGAAGAGCCAAAAGGACTAAAATCATGGTGATGACTGGCTCTCATTGTGGAAAAAACAGCCTTCATTGGGCTGAGGCACTTTAGGGGAAAGGAAGTAAGGAGAAACAAACCGCAGACAAACCAAAACAAATTATGACTAAACCAAAAAGCCAAAATGAGTAGCCACAAACTGCATCCTCTGCAGTGAGGAGCTGTGGATCAGAACCTGGTCTCCAGCAAAACCAGAACTCATAGGTCTGTTTTTTGTCTGTCTCTGTCTGGTTGCTGTCTTTTCATTCTGTTATATGTCCTGAGAGCTTGACCTTATGATCTGTGAGGCTACTTTGTGTCTGGCCTCTTCCATCCAGAAAGTGAACTTGTCAAGGGTCAGTGTCCTCTGTATCTGGGTATGACAAGTGTTCAAGGGAGTTCTGTGTTTGTCCTGTGCTCTCAGAGACGGCCTGTAGAGAAAGTTAAAAATTATGTGACTTGAGTCTTGGAACACTTTCTTGATACGCAGGTGAACGCCGCCCTGAAAACAGGGCTGGCTTAAGGTTAGCCTCATTACAGGATTGTGTATACAGGCCGCAAGGAACTGTAAGGAAAAGAAATTACAGAAAGTCAAAAATACGGTGGTTTGAGTCTTAGAACACTTGATACATAGGAGACCACCCGCCCTGAAAACAGGGATGGCTTATGGTCAGCCTCCTGACAGGATAGTGTAAACAAGTCTCAAGGAACCTGAAAGAAGAAGGGTATCTAAATATGAAAGGAAGGACAAGAACTTCCTGATTAGGGGAACAGGGTCTGAGAATGAAGGATGCATTCTCGGAGCGTCTTAGCTGAAGCTGAGATGCATTTCTCAGGGAACTTTGGCTGAAGCTTAGATGGATGCGAAGAGCAGTTTTTGCAGAGGCAAGAATGGATGCTGGGGATTATGTGCTGAAGTTTAAAGGAATGTTGGAGAACTTTTTATGAAGCTTAAAGGGAATCTTAAACTCTCTAATTTTGTTTTTACGGGAACAGAATATACTCCCGTTCCTGTGTTTTCTTGATTATGTGTTTTGATGATTTCTTTCCACAATGTGCATGTGGAGCCCAGCAGGGTGGGAACTAAACTTGGGATCTCCAGCATGGGAGGTGAGAACCTTCGCCACCATCTGGTGGCTACAGGTTGCAACTGCAGTTCAGCATATGGGTTTGCATATGGGTTTTCTTGGCTGGTGGGCCAGGGCCAGAGCTGGAAGTCGAACCCCAGATCTAGGCATTGCAAGTGCTCAAACTGTTAAGAGATCCCAGCATCACCATAAGTATCTTAATAGATGTTAGTGTTGAGAACCAACACTATACATGACAATGTTACCATAACAAAACAGAGAGAAACCTATGCCTCTAATGACACCTCTCTTTCTACAGGACGCCATCACATACTGAGCATCTGATTCTGAAAACATGACTTAATGCTTACACAATTCTGGTGGTATTAAATACCCATGGAATACTCTCCTCCCTCAGTGTATTTTATATAGACCTAACAGACACTGGTTACTTGATCATCGTGGCCTATTTATTACTTTCCTATACCATAAAAGATTGTATTCTAAATTCGTGGCATCCTCTCAGAGTTTTAGAACCCTATTCCTCAACGGCATAAACTGTCAAACCATCATAATGAAATAAATAACAGTAATAAGATTTATTATGCCAAATACTCTAAAGCAGGCATGTCTAGGGGAAGCCGGGATGGCTCAGTGGGTTGAGCGCTCACTTTGCAGCGCCGGGGACCAGGGATCGGGTCCTGGTCCCGGCCCCGGCCCGTGTGGAACCATGTGCTGAGCTGGGAGCTCCCCCAGTTCAGTTCTCTCTCTGTCTCTGTCTCTGTATCTCTCTCTCTGTCAAAAATAAAAATAAAATATATTTTAAAGCAGGCATGTCTAAACCTACTGCCAAGTACGGCTTTGAATGGGGCCCAACATAAGTTCTGAAAACAGGAACTTTTTTTTGTGTGAACTTTTTTGAAACTCATTGGCTATCGTTAGTGTTGGTATTCTTTAGGTGTGGGGCCCAAGACTATTTTCTCAGTGTGGCCCAGGGTAGCCGAAAGGTTGGATACTGAAAATCTGACACATCTGCATGATCTTTAAAGATATCCCTTACTTTTAGAAACATAAACATAAATTTTGTAACTATGTTAAATGAACATTCCCTGGCATCTCTTCCAATAATGCAACACCATAAGGTTTTAATATTAAATGATAAACATCATTTGGTACAGAATCAACCCTAATCTTCTGACTGCTATAATTCCAAAAATGGGACATTACTGACATGGTGAAACCTAGAGATGACCGATGGACTTAGTACCTACTCTGTCCAAAATTCTATCTACTTAGTACCTACCCAGTCCAACATTCCATCTACCATAATATCACAGCACTAGATTATCAGCTATCTGTACAAATAAGAATGTCAACTTTTATAACTGTTATTCCAGGAATCCTCACCAGGACCTTGTACCATACACAGAGATTAACACTCTTTGAGAACTTGTTTTAAACCAACTTGGACACCTAGCCTCACACAACCGATCCCTAGGACTCTCGTACACAAACCCTTTGAACCTAATTTCACTCAACCATTTAGAATTTTATACCATCACACAACTACACAGATGAACATTATTACCCTTTCATGGGGACAAGTTTTACATCTACTCTATTATACCTCAACAACTTGATACCCAATGTAATGCTTTGACATTACCTGATTTGACCTAGCTTAAAGCATTGAAATAGTGTTTAATTAACCTGTTGGCATCAAGTGCTAAATGGGCTTTGGGGATGGTCTTGTTTGTTCACAGCTATACTTTGTTGTTTGGTGATATTATGGCATTTTTGCAGTGCGTTGTTATTTTGTCTATGTCAATTTTGGGGTTTTGAACTTAGGATTTCTCTTTGATCTTAGTCTGAAGTGTATGTCTAAGTGATAATAACATCAAGGAGGTTGACACATTTATTATTTATATATATATATAAATGTTATTTAGTATGATTAAAAAAGAATATACATCTCTTGAACATTGTATCCATTGAAATTCACCAAGACAAACACCACTGCACATGTTAGTACAGCAGTTTATTCAGGTTGTACAGAAGGTTGTAATCCAGTCCCTGTGTAGAAAATTTGTTCAGATCATTTAAATAAAACATCCCTAGTTAACAGGTATCCATCCACATAAAAGGGGATTTCAAAACAATAGAAAGCAAGATTATGAAAAGTATGCAATATGCCGTGAAGACAGTAATACGCCGGTATAGATTGGTTATGTTTTAGTTCTAAGGTATTGTTATCACAGTCACCATTTGCTGTACCAACCTGAGGGTTTAGTACGACTCGATTGAATAATAGTGTCCCAAGAATCAGGTATACCTTTGCCTGGGAGTAGTAAATTTCTCGTATTTTGCCAAGCAGTTTGAAATAGACTGTGTATGTTATCCCCCAGACTTGTCTTAAGTATATTACAGACAAGAGTATCTCTTAAGGCCAATAGGTGAGTTTAGAAGTACGATGGATATATTATGGTGACATTGTCTGTAGGTTCCTATTTCTCAGAAGTGTGTTAGGACTTTAGCATTTTGATCATTGTTTATGAGACTTGACCTTGTAAGTCAACAATGCCTCTGTGAACAGATTGTGTAGAATGTTCAAAGCCAATTAATTGAGTGTTGATATCTTTATTTACAACGACTTCTGTTATGATACCAAGGGCTGCTGTCCCTTGCATGGTTTTTCTAAACATACTCTTTCTGGCAAATGATTTCCAGGTCTTTCACACAGACTGTTTGTAAAGGACCTTGATCTACCTGGAATTCTATTAATTGGAACAAATGGGGTGAGCACCCTATGACAAATATTTTGAATATAAACTCAGGGGATTGCTCTATTCGTACTGTGTCTTTCTTGTGATTTTTGCAATAAAACTGTTCTTTAAAGTGTAATCGCTAGCTTTGCAAAGCCATATCTAATGAATAAAAACTTAACTATGTAATATTCTTGTATTATTCCATGAATGTATTTCTATTTTCTTAGGTGATACTACTGGCACCATAAGTCATATCATAACCAAGGACTCGGGGGATGTATTTTAAACACCGATTATGAAAACAAAATGAAGGCCACTAATTCTGGCAGTTACATCAGTCAAGAAGTGCCAGTCGTGACAGAGAATCTGTGAAAGGTATGCATAGTGAGTGTCCTATTGAGATAAATGCAGACACAGGATGGAGTTGCACAATCTGAATCGTTTTCTAAGACTCCAGATGAGCTTTCACAGAACAATGGGCACACGGCACCCAGTCTTCAGTTTTAAAAGAGAGCTGACAGCTCATCACTCAGGCCACAACATCTGCACTCATCCCAGGCAGAGCACTTGAAGCTCTCTCCTCCTGGCTGTCTTCAAGTGCCAGGTCTGATACCCAACGCTATGGACTCCCCAGTGTCCTAGGCACTCTGGGTAAACATTGAACTATCTTTTACATTCTA
>PVKE010051225.1:0-10706 GCA_004027555.1 Craseonycteris thonglongyai
TTGTCCACAGTCTTGTGGGGCTTCCACGCTCCCTAGGTCTCGGCTTCCAGCCCGCCCTCGATCCAGCTCCACTTTGACCGTAGTCCCCCAATCCCCCTTTGTTTTTGCCAGCCCCGGGCTGCGCTCCGAGTCTCTGTCCCTGAACCGCTGCTTCCCTTTTCCTCTCCCGCTCTCCCCTTTTTTCTCTAACCTTTGTGTGTTGTTCCGCGTTGTGTGGTTCTCTTAGTTGAGATTTCTTCTCAGGGTTTCCCCTGTGGATTCCCCTCTGTTCACAAGGCCCTTCCCAGGCAGTTATTGGCGTTCTCCTCTCATGCCGCCATCTTGGATCTCCTACTTTACTGAATTTACTTATCAGTTCTAATAGATTTTCTGGTGGAATCTTTGGGATTCCATATGTAGTTTCATGACATTTGCAAATAATGACCGTTTTACATCTTTCCTTCCAATTTAGATGCCTTTTATTTCTTTTTCCTGTTCCCCAGTTTGGTTTCTGCCCCCACATGGCCCTGTGTGTAATAAAACCATGTTGCAACTAATGATATACAACTATGAAGACTGCTCTGGGCTCTACCCTCTTCTTTCTCTCTCTCTTTCTCACATTTCCTCAAACAATAAAATAAATGTTTAAAGAAAAAGATTGCACACAGAAGCAGTGATGAGAATTCAGCTGTCTTTTATTTTATTTTATTTATTTATTTATTTATTTATTGGGGTGACATTGGTGGTAAAAATTAGGTTCCAGGTGTACAAGTCTATATTACATTGTCTATGTATTGCATTATGTGCTCACCACCCAGAATCAGCTCTCCCTCCATCACCAAGTCTTTTATTAAATTAGACATTTAAGAGACTTGTAAAAATGTAAAACAAAACCACTCTTCTCAATAATTTTTTTGTTTTTGAAAATATAGCTATTTTTTATAAGATATATTATTTATATTAATGTACAATGGGTTTATTACTGATATTAAAAAAAATAAATGATAAAAACATTTTATAATAAATATTATAAGATAATATTTTAATTCTGAGTTTTAATTTTTTTGGTAGGTAAATATTTATAGATATAATACACATAAGCAAGATGACTTTAGGGTCCTAAATAACTTTTAAGATTGTAAAAGGATCCTGAAATTAAAAGTTCTAAGAACTAATGTCCTAGGGAACCTGAGACTAAAAGATCTGAAAATTGATTTCTTTCCCAGTTTCAAGTGAAAGGCTAAGATAAATAACTCTTCTTCAGCAGATCCCATTCCTATAAACTGTCAAACTGTCAAAAACTAATAATACTTTTCATCTGCTGCTTTTGGATATACCTGTTGCCTAGAGAGGAAATGCAGCCTCAAATTCTGGGCTCACCTCTCTGGACCTTTCATCTGTCTAGATCTTTGCCCTGTAAGTTCACATTGACTTGGTAGGTCTCTAGTGCCTTCAAATAGGTTTCCTGGGGCTGCTGGGGTAGCTCAACAGGCTGAGTGCTTGCCTTGCACCTGTGAGGTCTGGGGATCAAATCCAGGCCCCAACCCTTGCAAACCGACATGTTGAAATTTGGCACAACTGGTAACCACCAAGATGGTGGCAAAGGTTCTTGCTTCCCATGAGGGAGGCCCCCAGTTAGGTTCCACCCTGGGAGGCCCCATGTCCACCTGTGTGGAATGAAACTATGTCACAACTAATGATATACAACTATGGAGACTGCTCTCTCTCTCTTACCTTCTCTCAAAACAATACAATAAATCTTAAAAAAAAAAAAAAAGGTTTCCTAATAGTTTTTCAGTGGGAAAGTTAGTCTGAAACAACATAAGCTGCTATTGATAGAATTATCCAGCTCCCCCCACTTTTTTTGATTTCTTAATCCTTTTTCATGTTTTCAATTATCTAATGTCTTTAAACACCTTAAATATATTTATGTTGTCTCTACAGCTTTTTCTGCTGACTCTTGATCTTGAAACCTTGTTTTGTCATGTGCATTTCATGTGAACTCATATTTGTTGGAATGTTACCAATGGGAAACTTCTGAGGTCTCTGAGGGACACATGTCTTCAAAAAGGATTTGCATTATTTTTCATGAGATATCTTGCAGCACCACAAGGTTTGGTCCACTTTATTTTTTAAATTATGATAGGAAATTTCTAGCATGAACAAAAGTAGAAAAATAGTATACCATCCACTGTATCTGTCCCCCAGCTAATAATCGTCAATTCACAGCCAATCTAATTTCATTGGTAAACCCCCATCCATCTCCTCTTTACATATTGTTGTGAGTAAATTCCAACATAATGTAACTGTAACCACAAATATTTTACTATGTATCACTAAGTACTTTTAAAAAATCAAAATCATAGTATCATTATCACACCTAAAAAATGAAGAATAGTTCCTTAATATCATTTAATATTCAGACAGTGTTCAATTTCTAATTATCTTATGAAAGTGATATTTTTTATTGTATATTTATTTGAAACATGATCCAAAAGAGGTCTATATATTGCAATTGGCTGATATATATAGTGAATTTACCCTTTATCTGTTTCTTTCCTTTGTAATTCATCCACAGAAAGAAATTAATTATTTATCCTGTAGAGTTTCCTATCATCTTGGGTTTGCTGAATTCACCTCTCTGGTGTATGTGACATGATTTTAGAAGCATGATTGGATTCAGGTTTAATTTAATTTATTTATTTTGCTATTTCACTTTAAATTAAAGCATGTACCTTTTAATTTTTTTTTTGTTTTTTGACCTTGTCAATAATGTGAGTACAGACCCATATTCACAGGTGTTCAGGCCTTTGAGTTTCCTGAGGAGACTCCCTTTGCCCCCACCAAGGGCCAAGGTCAAGACCAGCGTTTTTCCATCTGGTCTCCTCCCTGTGCTGAATTTTATTTTTGTACTTCATTGTTTCCTTTTCTTGTGCTGTTTGGGAGGCATTTTCCTTCTTAGGTAATTCCAGCCTCAAAGTAACTAAGGGAGCTTGGGTGGCTTCCCCTTGGGGGGCAGCTGCCTGGGAAGCCATCCAAGTTGCATTTCGGTCTTCTGAGGGGAAGCCAGGGTACAGGTTGTGGGGAGGGGCTGGCGGGAGGAAAGGCTCAGCCTGCCAATTGCCTTGTTCACCTCTGCCACCAACTATCTCTTTAGAATTAAGAATACAATTTGAACGACTCCATTAAAAATCATATATTGGTCAGATAATGCCTGAACAATATTTCCCCTTTTTTTAGAGTATGTGTTACTGCTGTAACGAAGTACTACAAATGAGGTGGCTTAAAACAACAGAACGTCTTCTCACATAGTTCTGGAGGTTAGGAGTCCACAGTTAAGCTTTTGGCAGTGTTAGCTCTTTCTGAGGGAGAGGCTGCCCCATGCTTCTCCCTGGGCTTCTGGTAATGCCGGCAATCCTCAGCATCCCTTAACTTACGTGTGCATTACTCCAATCCCTGCTTCTGTCTTCACGAGACAACTCTTTGTGTTTCTGTCTTCATATTTTGTCCTCTTGTAGGGACAACAGTCACATAGGATTAAGGGCCCACCCTCATCCAGTATGACTTTATTTCAGCTTAATGAATTACATCTGCAATGATTCTAATTCAAAATAAAGTCACATTTTGAAGTATGATGTCAGGGTGGAGGTAAGACTTCAACATATCTTTTGGGGAGACACAATTCACCCCATGACAGAGGGAGAAAATATAAATAAAAGATCTACAGCAATCTGGCTAAATGTCACCTGCTATTGTTAACCTGCATAGTACGCTAGGCCCCCACGTCTGAGGTTATAAAAGACATTCTTCAAGTTCTCCTCACTGACACAGTGAGTCTGGGTTTGCCAGGGGCAGAGTCCACAGGGTTGATTCTGTCCTTACTGAGGATCTTGCTTGGAGACACTCAGACCAACTCACTGAGGACTCTGGCAAGATGATTTGAGGTTATGAGAGAGGAAGGAGAAAAGAAATAAAACAATGAGTAATTGTTTTGGAATGTATTTTGGAGTGTGATGTGAGACAGGAATCTTCTGTTACACTTATTCCAAATGGTTATCCAGTTAGCCCTCTGCTCCTCATTGGGAATACATGTGTAGTGTATTAATTTGAAGTGCCCTCTCATGACACATAGAAGCTTTCTGTATATTTGTGTCTTTCTATCCAGAATAAGAGATTATACATAAGAAATTAGTTTATTCAAGTGTCCTCCAGAAAGAATAAAAGTTTTATTCACCTGCATCCTACATGTTTATTATTATGTTTAGTTCTTGGTCTTTCGTTCATTGTTGCTGTTGTTGTTACCAAAAGGAAGTTTTTTTCTATTAGTTTTACTAACTGCTTACTTCTAGAACTTAAAACATTTTTGATTTTTTTCACATATATTCTGTAACCAGCCATGTTGCCAAAGCCTAATTAGTTCTAGTAATTTTTCAGATGGTTCTTTTGTGCTTTCAAACACTCACATCATCTGAAAATAGTGATACTATTCTCCAAATATAGTCTGTACTTTCTTGCTTCAAGGTCTTTGTCTCTGCTTTTATTATATGAATTTCCATCATTCTTCTCTCCAAAAGCCTACTCTTCATCAAGACTCAATAACTCTGTGAACCTGTTTTGTTACCTGGAAAAGTTAATTTCCCTCTCCCTGAACTTCCATAAAAGTTTGTACGTGCCTCCATTATAATCATAGTGTACTATATTATAATTATCTGCTTATAAAACTGCTTCCCCCCAGGACACTCAGAAAAGCACTCAAGTTGGGTAAGTTATACTTGAGTAACAGAGGAATGGTGCTCTTATCTATGTATTCCCTCTTCTGTCGTTTAGTCCCAAGTACAGAAGGGCAAGTAAGCGAGTGAGCGAGTGAGTTTTCTTGCACACTAAGAAATAAATGAATAGACAAGGGAGTCTACTAGGAGGGGAAGAGCTGGAGCCAGAACTCAGACCTAGGGCCATGCCTTTTCTCTGCACAGGATGCCTCCTCAGATGCTGAATTCCAGTTCAGGGACCTGCTGTCTGTAGGCTATCTGCTGGCAGCTCAAGTGGGGACTTGGGCAACTTGGAAAAGAAGTGGGATGCCACTCTGTGTCCTTCTTTTACCCTTCCCAGACTTCAGTTACTATGCTGCAGCTCAGGGCCAGCGAAGGTTTCATGGATGAGTCCTTGAGAAGAATCCTGCCACCTAGAGGCCCAACGGCAGAACTCCTCTTCCTAAAAATAAAATAAAATAAAATACCGGTCCATGGCTTGAATTCCAGTTCCTTGAACCTAGTGAAATCCTCCCAGGCGGGGCTGCTGTTTGAGGTGGAAGCTTCTGGTTAGGGGCGGCCCTGAGAGTTATGGGGTCACACTTGCTGAGCTCGAAGTTGAATCGAATCTGGGGAAGAGCCTCCCTCCTCCGCTTCCCACTTCCAGTTCCCAGCTCTGCCAGAATCGAGTGGAAGAAAGCCTCGGCTTGCAGGGACTCAGCCAGCTGCTGCTCTGATCCTCCCTCTCACCAAGAAAGCCTCCGCGAAGCCCGGATCGCCAGGCGCAGGAAACAAGGCGGCTTTATTCTCCATCATGCCTTCGGACAAACGGCCCCCGAAAGGCGGGGGAGGCGGCTGTCAGGGCAGGAATGCACACACCTGTACCGGGGAAGGCTCCTTTGAATTCCCGCTGCACCGCGGCCTCCTGGGGGCTTCGCCGCTGGCGATGGGTGGGGGTTTGGCAGCCAGTGCCCTGGGGAGGGCTCCGCCCAGACCTCCAAGTCGAGAGGCCACCAGCGGAGCGATGGCTCGCCAACCTATTTACGCAGCTCCCCCAAAGAACCTTCTGCTTGTCTCCCCCACTCCCTCCCCACCTGCCATTCCCACCCCTCCCCCACCCCAGACCCACTGGAAACAAAGCTTTCCCGAAAGATAGAGATAGTCCCTTGACTGACTTCCTCTGGAACAGGGCCATAGGTATGCAGCGAGGCCTTTTTAGCCTGTCAGCCTGAGTCTTGCTCCTAGTTTTTCTTGCTTCCAAGTTTTTTATCTGACAGATGAGAAAGCTAAAGCCTAGGGAAGTTAAGCAAGGTTCCTAGTTCTCCTCCAGCTAAGCAGCACTTACCATTTATTTACTTTTTATGACTTGCTCTGTCAGAGTCATTTCAGAGCAGAGCCCACTTGACCTTATCAGGTTAGTACTGCTCATCAATCATTAGTTTGGAAAGGTCACTGGAAGGCCCTGGAATGTGATTAGAGGGAAATAGCATGGTATTCTCTGACTGAGCCTGGCCCAGTCCTCAAGGCAGGGGCTCCAGCCCCATCTGGAAAGAGAAGTTGCAAATTTCCCTGCCTCCAGCCAATCCAAAGAGGGAGGAGGTGAGGGCCTGACCCTGGGCTTGTCAGCCCCAAGACAGGCTGGCCTTCAGCCAGATGGCCATAGTAGGAAGGAGAGATACATAGTATGTGAAGTTGTACCAGCTGTAGTTCTACCAGTAGCTTCCCATTAGATCTAGACAGAACATCCTTCTGAAAAGTTTGTCCTTATCTCTGTGAATTGAGGACAAAGGGAGCTTTCTTCTCCTGGGTCAGGGCAAGCAGAGGAGAGAGCTGGCTCTTGGACCAAGATCACTGGGCAGAACCTGTTACAGTTGAAGAAGACCTCAAGGAGCGGGAGAACCAGGGGGTCTGCAGGCCCCTTTGGCCCTGGTCTTCCTCTCCTAGAAGGAGGAAGAGTATCTCACCTCTACCAGGTCTCTGCAGCTAGAACAGAAAGAGCAAGGCTGCATTCTCAAGGGCTAGAGCAGAATGAGAATAAGGAGGAGCAGCAAAGAGACAGGGAAGGAGGAAAGGAGGAGACAAGATGGCTATGGACCCTCACCAGAACTCTCATTAGAGGAACATTGCTTTGATCCAGAGAACCTTGTGCAAGAAGTGCAGTTGATGATGGAGTCGATCATGAGGGGTGCCAAAAAGGGTCCCCCAGCTAAAGCAGGGGAGGGAGGGGCTTGCTAATGGCCAACCACAGGCCTCCCTCTGGGGTGTGTAGAAAATCCTGGCTTACATTTCCAGCCCTTAGGCCAGCCTGTGTCTTCCAGCTGGGATGTCCATGCTGGGTCATAAAACCAGGGGTGAGAGATTTCATCTAGAAAAAGATTCTAGACTTTTCTCATCCCCGAACAGCTTCTGAATGAACAGCAATGTGACAAACAACAAAAGCTCCAAAAGTGAAAACAGAAGTGAGTAAAATGGTCACTTTGGCCCTGGAACCAGAGACCTTTGTCTATGTCTTTGAGGTCTAGTTGGGGACTTGGTCAGGAGGCAGCTGTGAAGCTTTATTGCTCTCATGGGGAGTGGAGGGCTCCCAAAGGGCCAGGAATAGCAATCTGAAATATCTGGAAATTTTGGCAAAAGCAAACCATATATTTGAGTACAGTGGCAAGCTGAATTTTCAAAAAATGGCCACAGCACTGTTTTCAGTCTCACATGCCTTCCAGAATCTTGTCTCTCTCTAATTGAATAATGATGACTATCCCCCCACCACCCCCCTCTCTGAACCAGGGAAAGCCTTTGTGACTGCCTCAGTGATGGGCATGAATCATGATCCCTGACTTCTAAGGCCTGGTCATTAAAGGTGATACAGTTTCTACCTGGCTTTCTCTCTTGACTTGGGAACACTGATCTGGTATTTAAGAAATCTAGTTATCTTGAAGTCACTATCTGGAAAGACTATGTCTATATTCATATCCATCTATCTACCTATCGATCTATCTATTATAACTATCTATCTATCTATCTATCTATCTATCTATCCATCCATCTATCTACCTATCAATCTATCATCTATCTATCTATCCATCTATCATCTATCTATATCTATTATATTTATCTTTCTATCGATCTATCTATATATCATCTATCTACCTATCAATCTATCATCTATCTATCATCTATCATCTATTTACCTGTCAATCTATCTACTATCTATATCTGTCTATTATATCTAACATCTATTTACCTATCAATCTATCATCTATCTATCTATCTATCTATCTATCATCTATCTAATCTATCTCTTATTTATCTACCTACATATCTGAGATGCTCACAGAGCCCCAGATATTCCAGCTCTGGGTTGTTTGACTCTTCCTGTCCAGGTGCCAGACAATGGAGTGAGCGATATTCAGATGATTCCAGCCCTCACCCATCAGTCACTCCGGCGTGTGTTGAATGGAGCAGAGATAAGCTGTCCCTGCCAGGCCCTGCCCAGCCTGCAGATTCATGAGTGAAAGTGTCATTTTAAACCACTATGTTTTAGAGTGGCTTACTGTACATTATCAGATGTTTGGAGCAGACACTTGTTTCTTCACCTCATTTAATGCTGTCAATAGCTATAAGAGACATGTATCCTCATATTTATAGGCAAGAAGACTGAAGCTCAAAGTAGATTAATCACAAGATGTTATAGACTGAATTGTGTCCTCTCAGGATTCATAGGTTGAAGCCCTAACCCACAATATGACTGTATTTGGAGAAAGGGCCTTTAGGGAGATAATTAAGGTTAAGCAATGTCACAGTGTGGGTCTAATTTGATAGAGCTGGTGTTTTTTAAGATAAGGAAGAGAAACCAGAGAACTACCCTGCTCCCCTGCACACACAGAAGAGGCCATGTGAGGACACAGCAAGAAAGTGACCACCTACAAGCCAAGAAAAGAGGTTTCACCAGAAACCAACACTGACAGCACCTTGATCTTGGATTTCTGGTCTCCAGACCTGTGAGAAAATAAGCTTTTGTTGTTTAAGCCTCCCAGCCTGTGGTATTTTGTTATGGAAGCCCAAGCAGACTAAGGCATAGGATAAGCTGCATGGCCATGATTCATACTGACATTCTCTGACTAAAATCTGCAGCAGACTCATCACACTGCCTCAATGTCAAAACAAGACTCTGTTCATGAGTGACAGTGCTCCTTGATTTAGACTCACAAGTCAGGGTCATTTTCTAAGAGTCAGGCTGAACCAGGGCAGGGTGCCTTTTAATTCAGGACTTGCCTGATCTACTGGCAGAGTTCAGATATACTGGGCCAAGCTCCAGTTAAAGGCCAGAAACAGGCAGGTCCCAGAAGCCAAGGGAGGCACTCAATTATGACCCAGGCTAGTACAGGCCTGGGGTAGACTGAGTAATTTTAGAGACTCTAGCACAAGAACAGGAAATAGGATTTTTAAATTTCCCTTTCACAAGTATTTATTGAAAGTCAGTGATCTACCAGGCTTTATTGCAGGCATTGAGAATAGAGTGGCAAACAAACCAGAGAAGATCCCTGATCACATGGAACTTACATTCTAGTGGAGAGAGAAAGCAAATTAGTAAACACAAAAGCAAACAAATTAGCCTCTAATTTTGACAAGTTCTCTGAAGAAAATTAACAGTTTAATTGATAGAGAATGTTGTAAATGAGAAAGACCAAGAGGTAACACTTGACCCGGAATACAAATAAGGAGAAGTAGATTTTTCCTGGGAGTTTCAGTCAAGATGACAGAATGGCTAAATCCTGTGCTTACCTCTTCCCATAGTCACATCAAAATTACAACTAAACTTATAAAACAATCATCATTGAGAATTGCCTGAATTCTAGCTGAAAAGAAGTCCTATAAGAATAAAAGATCTAGGACAAGTAAGTTTGCGAACTTACCACCGTGCACTTACATTGGCAGAACATGTTGGTAAGGTTTTAAAACCTTGGCATATCAGTGTCTCACAGCTATGTTCATGTTGACATGTGGCAGTGTCTTGCTGAGTGGCGTTCATTATTGTTGTGTGTTTTTGTGTGCCGTCATGAGAATGTCAGAGCTTGAATTAGAGCAACAAACAAACATTAAATTTCTTGTTAAACTTCGCAAGAGTGGAAATGAAATCAGGGACATGTTAGTCCAAGTTTATGGGGATAATGCCACAAAGAAAATGGTAGTACAAATGGATTAATGTTTTTCTGAGGTGAGAGAAAGGGTCACTGATGAAAAGAGGTCAGAGCAGCCAGTAACGTGCAAGACTGACAACAGCATTACAAAAATTTATCAAATTATGTGTCAAAATTGTTGGCTGACTATGAGAAGCATAGCAGACCTAGATGTGAGAAACGTCAATAGAGAAACAGTTACGAAAATCTTAACTAAAAATCTTGGCATGGGGAAAGCCGGGATGGCTCAGCGAGTTAAGCACTCGCTTTGCAGCCCCGGGGACTGAGGATTGAATCGTGGCCCTGCCTGTGAGGACCCATATGCTGAACTGGGGTGTGCTTCCCATGTAGAAAGCCCCCAGTTCAGTTCTTGCCCCCAGCTCAAAGGGGCATGCCTCCCATGCAGAGGGCCCCCAACCCAGTTTCTGCCCTGCGTAGTCCCCTCCCTGCGCAGCCCCCGCCCACCTGTGTGGAACAAAACCATGTTGAAAACTGATGATATACAGCAATCCCTCGTTTTTCGCGGTTAATGGGGACCAGAGCCTTCCGTGAAAGCTGAAAAACCGCGAAGTAGGATTTACCCCTAGGAATTTTCATGAATGCGGATACAAGAATGTTTTAAATATGTAAACAGTATTCATACTTTACTCATTTAAGACAAAAATTACAACAGTATACGTATTTACTTAAACGTGTCAGTGCTAATGAATAAGGTTAATGACAAAACCTTATACAGTAATAAACATGAATCAACATTGCTTTCTGAGAGAGGCGAAGAGTCTTGTGTGGGTGGCGGAGGAGAGGC
>PVKE010051226.1:0-10705 GCA_004027555.1 Craseonycteris thonglongyai
CCCCCCCCCCCCCCCCCGCCCGTCTGGCCTGCAGGACGTTCCCCATGGGCCCCCAGGGCCTCACCATCTGCGGCCTTTGCTGTTGGTGTGCCCTTGTGTCCAGCTCAGCCTGCAGATTCTGCTGCTTCCGCAGCTGTGCCAGCAGCTTGGCTGGGTACGTCCAGCCCTCTTCCAGGGCCACCAGGTTCTCCCTGAGCTGCGTGGCCACCTGGGTGCACAGGGAGAGCCGAGCTCTGCTACCCATAGGGAGGGCTCTGCCTTTCCTCCTCACCTCCGGGCTGCCCCCAGGAAGGGCAGCCTCTTTCTGGGACAATTCATTCCCCCACCACAACCACTCCCCACCCCGACCAGGGGGGACCTCGTAGGGATCCTGGAGGAGTCTGCAGCTGCCGGAGCTCCACAGCTGGAGGCGGTGGGCCTAGGAGGGTCTCCTGGCCCACAGGTCTGCCCACCTGGACCACGAATCTGCTACGGGCTGGGGGTGGGGTGTCCATGAGTGCCCTTCCAGCCTAGGACAGTCTTTCTTGGGTATCAGTATTCCTTGATTCCATGGTTTCCTTTGAAATAGATTCACATTCTACTTCCCCCTCTTTATTAGTGTCTGCTATGGGCTGAATTGGGTCCCCTCAGGTTCTAATGTTGATGTCCTAATCCCCAGTACTTCAGAATGTGACTGTATTTGCTAGATAGGGTCTTTAAGGAGGCAATTAAGTTAAAATAAAGTCATGGGGGGGCCTAATATGATATGATTGGTGTCCTTATAAGAAGGGATCAGGACGGAGACACGGACAGAGGGATGATCGTGTGAAGACAGTGGGACAAGACGCTGTCTGCAAGCCCAGGACAAAGGCCTCAGGAGAAACTAACCCTGTGGACACCTAGATCTAGGACTTACCTCCAGAACTGTGAGAAGTATCTTGTTGAGGCCGCCGAGCCTGGTGTTTTGTTATTGCAGCCTGAGCAAACTAATACCCTGTCTAGACCACCTTTATGGTCATACACTGCTATTGGCAAGAAGGTTTTGAGCAGACACCCCTCAAATGTGTATGTGTGTGTGCGTGTGTGCACATACTGATTTGTATATGTGTGCACCTCTCTACCAGTATATTAAGTACATTGCCATATGCACAAAATTAAAAATTAGAGAAGAGATTTATAAAATAAACAGGAAAAGCAGTTCTAATCCACCCCCAAGCCCCAGGGTCCATGAACATCTATCTCCCTCTCAGCAGTCATGCTGGTGTGAGTGTTAACCTTTGCCTCCCTCCTGCTGGGGCTGCCAAAGAATATGGGGGGGTGGGCAGGGGAGACACAGAGGCTTGACTGAACAGACACTCGCACCCCCCAGGGATGTCAGAAGCCCAGGAGGGGAGGGGATCAGGGTGGCACTGTCCTAAGGGTCTGCCAGGCCTGCCAGGAACCACCTAAGGAGATTGGGGGGAAGAGGTATTGACAAAGAGCAGCAAACCAACACTTGCCATCTGTCAATAAACTCCCCACCCCGGGGTCCCAGATCGGGGTCCACCTGCAAGGAGTACAGGGTGGCCAGCTCTGCCCCTGCCAGGGCATCAGGAGCCACCAACAGTAAGGGCCCTGGTGGGCTCTCTCAGAAGGGTGAAGACCCCTCCAGTCTGGGACCCAGCTTTTGGTCAAATCTGCCTTGACCTATGCACGAGTGAGGAGCTGGACGAGGCAGCTGCTCACGTACACGAGCACAAAAAAATCTGTCAGCCTGCCTGTGCTAGGCACAGTCCTAAGATACCAAGGCCACCTTTCCAGTCCTCACACAGCCCTAAGAGGCAGGTATTGCTACCCCTCGTGTAGACACGGCACTCCACGAGGAATCTGCCCCAGCTGCCCCCATGCATGGGGAGCGAGGAACACAGGACTGTGTGGCTCCTGGGGCCCGATACTTAACCACTGTGCTCTGGGACCACCGTTCCACTAGGTCGACTCTGTCTTCACTTCCCAGTACACGTTTCTTTGTAAAACTGCCTCTTATCTCAGCTGGGTGACCACGTGCTGCCAGACATCCACAACTCCCTGCAGGGCCAGGAGTGGTGGGGCCCTGGCCTCGGACGGCAGCCCCTGGGGAAGACAGGCAAGCCTGGGCCAAGAGGCAGGAGGGCAGGAAGAGACGACCCGGATGCCCCATGCCCAGGCCCACACCAGCCCATCCACAGCTCCCTGCAGCCCCAGAGCCAGCGGTACCTCAGGAGCAGGGCCTGGCACCGGCCCAGGGCCGTCTGGGCCTCAGGGTGTCCACCCCGGTGCAGGCTGTGGGCTGTGGCCTCCAATACACTGATCTGCCTGTGTCTCCAGGCCCCGCTCCAGCACTTGTGCTTCCACAGGAGGGTCTCCACATTAGCCACGGGGTCCTGGTGGGAGCAGGGAAGCTGACACTGTCCGTGGAGCTGCCCCCTCCCCATCCCATGTGATCTGCTTTCTCACCTGGAGTCATCTTACCAAACACATAGCCTCATAGGAGTCGCTGCCCAAACACCCTCCTCTCACCCCTTTAGGGCTGTGACACTCAGCCAGGAAGGTATTGGGGATAAGGTTTCAGTGTCAGGCTTTCCAGGGCAGGTAGAGCTTTTCGTCTAACACCTGCTCCTGTGCATTCCTAGTGTACGGTGACCAGATTTTAACATTGGTAAAGCGGGACACCATTGACTGGGGGGGAGAGGGTTCTTGATGAAAAATTTGGTCTATCTCCCGCCATTCCCTAGCTTGTCGTGCATTCTTTCCAAAAATCAGGACTTTTTTAAACTGCCGCAGGACGCAGGACAAATTGTTAAAAATTGGGACTGTCCCGCCAAAAGCGGGACATCTGGTCACCCTATCCTAGTGGCACCTCCTCAGCTCAGGGCAGGCCAGCCCACTTATTCTCTGAGGTCTCCCAGGAGTCCGGCTCACCTGCCACCATGGTTGGGACAGTGGGAAGGAGGCAAGAATGGGTCAAGGGTCACACACTCACCCTCTAGGCTCCCACGGCATTCCCAGTGGGGCCCAGCCCAGGTGCACATCTGCTCACATCGATGGGCAGGGACTGCTCA
Organism: Craseonycteris thonglongyai; assembly: GCA_004027555.1. Classification (NCBI taxonomy): domain Eukaryota; kingdom Metazoa; phylum Chordata; class Mammalia; order Chiroptera; family Craseonycteridae; genus Craseonycteris; species Craseonycteris thonglongyai. The sequence continues at coordinate 3,057 of PVKE010051226.1, forward strand.
GTGACTGACGTGGTTGAGGTGGGGAGAGTCCCCGGGCCTGGGGGCTCAGGCAGCACTGGCTGGTTTGATCCCTGACGCTGCTCTTGCAAAACCCTTCCTCATTCCTGCCAGCTACCTTCCCCCAGACCCTCACCAGCTAGGCAGGCTTCCTGGCTGCAGAGCCAACCTTCCACCTGCTGCACAGAGCTCAGCAATGACTGCTGGGAAAGAAAAAGGCAAGAGGAAGTGAGCAGAAGGTCCAGTTACTGCAGGTGGAACGAACCTGTCGGTGACCCCCTGGGGAAACCAGGGGCCTGGGGCCTGGCTCAGCAGCATGAGTTCACAGCAGGCAAGACTTGTGGGCGAGCCGGGCCCTGGGAAGAGGCCCTGGCAGAGCAACCTCTCTGGCTTTGGCCTTGACCAGGGGCGGCGGGGTCCGTGCAGGCCCCAGTGGGAGGGGGCAGGGTGGAGGCAGTCTGCCTGTAGCTGCAAGGCCTGCTGGAGCTGGACCTGGGGCTCCTGCCAGGCCCCTTCCAGGCTGTTTAGCTCAGGGTCTAACCAGCCAGGGCCTGGCTCATGTCGGGGGTGGTCAGGTGCCCAGCTGCAAGCACGCGCTGCCCCGTGCTTCCGGGCCAGCCTGAGGCTGTCTGTTCGGGAGTCCAGCTCAGCCTGTAACAGGATGGGGTTCAGATCCCGGAGCCTGCGGCCTTCCGGGCTGGAGGAGGCCCGGAGGGGAGGAGGAGAGGTGGAGACACAGCTGATGGGATGGAAGAGGAGAAAGGCAGAGAAAGGACCCAGGAGAAAGCTGGGGCCACAGTAAGGGAGGGAGAGGGCAGAGCAGAGGCCAGAGCCCAGGAAAGGCTGCAGGGTCCCAGCCACTCACCCTGGGCTCCCGGCGCTCCTCCCTCATGCGCGGAGCCTCTGCAGGGCTGCCTGGGGAGCTTCGGGCGTCCCTCTCAGCCTGAGCCTCCAGGCCCAGAGCAGTCATTCCTGTAGCATTACCTGTACTTTCTGAGCTTGGTGGGAGGCATCTAGCACCTCCCTCCTGCCCACAGCCTTCATCAGCTGGTCCTGGGGCCTCCCAGCCCCTCTTTCCCCGCTGTGCTCACCAATGCCTTTTGTCCCTGAATCCCCTCAGCCAAACGCACAGGGGCTGGAGGTCCAGGGGGTGGGGGTGACAATACAGATGGTTGTTTGAAGTTAGGGGAACACTCGGGCCGATGGGAAGTGTGGTGACTGAAGGGTGGGTCAGCCAGGGCAGGGAGGGCTCATGCCGCCTGCAGAGTCCCGCAGAGGAGGAACCCCAGGCCTGGGCCCAGCTCCAGGCCTAGCTCCACACCCAGTTGCACACCCAGCTCCACACCCAGCTGCACACCCAGCTCCAGGCCCAGCTGCACACCCAGCTACACACCCAGCTGCACACCCAGCTCCGCACCCAGCTGTACACCCAGCTCTGCACCCAGCTGCACACCCAGCTCCAGGCCCAGCTGCACACCCAGCTGCACACCCAGCTCTGCACCCAGCTGCACACCCAGCTCCAGGCCCAGCTGCACACCCAGCTGCACACCCAGCTCTACACCCAGCTGCACACTCAGCTGCACACCTCCACCTGCGCCTGATGGGGCCCGTTTCCTGCTCCAGGGTCTGGACCAGGGTGGCCTGGGGAGGAGTCGGCAGATACCAGCTCGGCCTTTCTCCAGCTCCTTCCTCGCTGCACAGGGGTCTCTGGGCAGGGAAACAAGCACCCGGTGGGAGTCCTTCCCCGTGTCCTCCGAGGGGCCAGAGCCGGGTGCCAGCCCTGACCGGAGGCGCCTTCCTTCTGTGAAGGAGTAAGGTTCTGAGGAGGGCCTTGGGCAGGGGTTTTCTCTGAGGGAGTGATCTCTGTCGGTGAGGTGCTTCCACAGACACTGTCACACTCAACTCACACCTCTGGGGGTACTGAGCATGGATGGCCAGGCCTGGCTGATGTGGGAACCAGAGGAGGAGTGAGAATAGTCACACGAGGCTTCTCAGGCGGCCTGCAACGTCTGCCAGTGTTCAGCCCATGTCTGCGGCGGCTGACACAATCCCGGGACAAGCCTCCTGTGGGTTCTGGGCTCGCTCAGCGACAATGGAGGAAACGGGGGGCCCCAGGCTCTGCACCCACGGTGCTTCTGGGGGTGAAAGGGTCCATGTGGGCCCAACTCCAAGCCTGCAGTCGGGGCTTCTGTGGTCTGTAGTTGATCCTGAGAGCCCCTGGCGGCCTCCCTGGCAGACCCCAGGCAGGACGAGACAGGAGGAGGTGGGGCGCATGGGAGACTCTGGGTGGGCAACGCTGCCCCCGGGCCGCCTTTGCTCCTTCACTGCTTACCTTCTCCCCAGTCTGCTAGTGACGGCTTCGGGCTGGGCGGACAGTGGGTGGATCTCCAGGGCCCCTTCCAGCTGCTGTTGGTAGCGGAGCAGATTGCCGTGGAAACGATCCACCTGATGGGGAGGCTGTGGGGCTGAGTCGGGGCTGAGTCAGGGCTGGCCCCCAGGGCTACAAAGTGAGCACTTAACCAGCTGAGCCATCCCGGCTTCCCCTCAAAGCACTCTTGATAAAGAACAAAGCTGGAGGCATCATGTTTCCTGATTTCAAACTAATGTATATTATGAAGCTATAGTAATCAAGAGTATGGTATTGGCAAAACAAATAAACAAACAAACAAACAAACAAAGGTAGATCAATGAAACAGAATAGAGAGGCCCAGAAATAAACTCATACCTATATGGTCAATTAATTTATAACAAAGGAACCAGAATATATAATTGGGAAAGGATACTGTTTTCAATAAAGGGTGTTGGGAAAACTGGACAGCCAGGCACTAAAGAATCAAACTGGAACACTATCTTACACCACATTAAGAAGCTTCTGCACAGCAAAAGAAACCATCAACAAAATAAAAAAGTAACCAAATGAATGGGAGAAGATATTGGCAAATCATATATCCAATAAGGGTATATTCATAGAGAACTCATACAACTTAGTAGCAAAAAACAGAAACAAACAAACAGAAAACAAACAATATGATTAAAAAATGGGCAGAGGCTCTGAAATTCAGAAATAGACATTTTTCAAAGACATACAAATGGCCAACAGGTACATGAAAAGGTGCTTGACATCAGTAATCACCAGGGACATGCAAATCAAAACCACAATGAGGGGAAAGCCAGGATGGCTCAGTGGCTTCAGCGCTTGCTTTGCATCCCTAGGGACCAAGGATCGAATCCTGGCCCCAGCCTGTGCAGACCCATATGCTGAATTGGGGTGGCTTCCCATGTGGGAGGCCCCCAGTTCCATTAATGCCCCCCAGCTCAGTCCTTGGCTTGAGGGGGCATGCCTCCTATGTGGGAGGCCCCCAACCCAATTCCTGCCCTGCGTGGCCCCCACCCACCTGTGTGGAATGAAATCATGTTGAAAACTGATGATGTACAACTATGGAGACTGCTCTGGGCCCTCCCCCTTCTCTCTGTCTCTCTCTGTCTGCCTCTGTCAAAAACAATAAAAAACAACAACAACAACAAAAAAACACCCCACAATGAGGTATCACCTCAGATCTGTTAGAATGGCTGTTATCAAAAAGACAAGACATATCGGGGAAGCTGGGATGGCTCAGTGGATTGAGCGCTCACTTTGCAGCCCCAGGGACCGAGGATCGAATCCCGGCCCCAGCCTGTGTGGACCCACATGCTGAACTGGGGAGTGTCCCCAGTTCAGTTCTTGCTGGGGTGAGACCCCGGCCCAGTTCCTGCCCTGTGCAGCCCTGTGCCCACCTGTGAACTGAAACTATATGGAAAAACCGATGATGTGCAACTATGAAGACTGTTTGGGGCCCTCCCCCTTCTCTCTCTCTCTGTCAAAAACAATAAAAATAAATCTTTAAAAAAGAAAAAAAGACATAAGTGTTGGCAAGGATGTGGAGAAAAGGGAACCCTTGTGCACTGTTGGTGGGAATAAAGTTGGTACACTCACTATGGAAAACAGTATGGAGGTTCCTCAAAAGAGTAACAATAGAAAGAACTATCACATGATCCAGCAATTAATTATTCTGGGTATATATCTCATGAAAATGAAAATACTAAATTGAAAAGATATTTGTATTCCTATGTTCACTGCAGCATTATTTATAATAGCCAACATATGCAAACAATTTACATGTCCATCAACACAAGTGGTAAATGGGTAAAGAAAATGTGATTCACACATACACATACTTACACACATAGTGGAATATTTTGCATTTATAAAAAATAATGAAATCTTGCCATTTGGGACAACATGGATGTACCTTGAGGGCGCTATGCTAAGTGGAATAAGCTAGACAGAGAAAGGCAAATACCATATGATCTTACTTATATTTGGGATCTGAAAAAACAACAAGCTCATAGATACAGAGAAAAAGATTGGTGGTTGCCAGAGGCAGTGGGTGAGGGGTGGGCAAACTGGATGAAGGTGATCAAAAGGTACAAACTTCCAGTTATAAAATAAATAAGTAATGGGGGTATAATGTACAGCCTGGCAACTATACTTCACACTGAATTGCATATTTGAAAGCTAAGTGGAAGCCGGGATGACTCGGTGGGTTAAGCACTTGCTTTGTCGCCCTGGGGACTGAGGATCAAATCCCAGCCCCGGCCTGTATGGGCCCATATACTACTGGGGTGTGCTTCCCATGAGGGAGGCCCCCAGTTCAGTTTTCGCCCCCTGGTTCGGTCCCTGGCTCGGGGGGGGGTTGCCTCCCATGCTGGAGGCCCCCAGCCCAATTCCTGTCCTGTGCAGCCCCCACCCACCTGTGTGGGACAAAACCATGTTGAAAACTGATGAAGTTCAACTATGGAGACTGCTCTGGGTCCTTCCCCTTCTCTCTGTCTCTCTCTGTCTCTGCTTCCCTCTGTTTCTGTCAAAAACAATTAAAAAAAAAAAAAGCTAAGAGAGTAAATCTTAAAAGTTCTTATCACAAGAAAACAAAAATCCTGTAACTATATGTGGTGACAGATGTTATAACCTAAGGTGACCAGACATCCCGCTTTTGGCGGGACAGTCCCGATTTTTAACAATTTGTCCCGCGTCCCATGGCGTTTTAAAAAAGTCCCAATTTTTGGAAAGAATGCATGACAAGCTAGGGAACGGCAGGAGATAGACCAAATTTTTAATCAAGAACCCCCCCCCCCCCCCCCCGCCCCGGTCAATGGTGTCCGCTTTCAATGGTGTCCTGCTTTACCAATGTTAAAATCTGGTCAGGGGAAGCCGGGATGGCTCAGTGGGTTGGGTGCTCGCTTTGCAGCGCCGGGGACTAGGGATCGAGTCCCAGCCCCGGCCCGTGCGGACCCATATGCTGAACTGGGGAGTGCCCCCAGTTCAGTTCTCTCTCTGTCTCTGTCTCCGTATCTCTCTCTCTGTCAAAAAACAATAAAAATAAATAAATAAATATTAAAAAAATAAATAAAAATCTGGTCACCTTATGTTAACCAGACTTCTTGTGGTGAACATTTCTCAATATACAAGGTCTGTCTGGAAAGTATCCAGCCACGTTCTATGAAAAGCAGAGGTATTTATGGCTGGATTTTTTCTGAACAGCCCTTGTATTCAAATATTGAATCATTATGTTGTACACTTGAAACTAATACAATGTTGTATGGCAATTATTCCTCAACTAAAAAATACACAGAAAAAAACAATCAAGGACAGCTCCCTGGCTCCCTCCTCCCAGACGGGACTGTAGTTCATACGGAGAATTGAGGCACAGGAATGAATAATGGAGCGCTAGGAACCAGGTGAGGAGGGAGGACAGGAATCAGGGAGGCAGCAGGGACCAAGTAGCTAAAATTCCTCCTTGGTTCCAGGGAGACTGTACCTCAGATTTGAGCGGCATGACCTCCAAGGGGTCAGCCTGGGGCGGCAGCGTTCAGAGCAGCGCCGTCTGGTCCTCCAGCCAGGACTGGAGATCTTCCCCTGCCTCCCCTCCGGCTTGATCTGCTCGCAGCTTGTTCAGCCTCAGCCTGGAAGTCCTTCCCTCCCACATGCCTTCCCTGACTCACCAGCCTGACCCTGGCTCCCATCACACCCGTAGCCACCTCGTGACTTCCTGCACACCTGCTCTGCCGCGATGTCAGCTGCTTGCGGGCAGGAAGCACCTTCTGTTACTGCTCTGTCCCTGGACTCATGGCTCAGGGTCCAGAACAGAGTTGGTGCTTCATGAACATTTCTTTTTTAATTTTTTAAGGTTTATTTTTATTGTTTTTTGTTTTGTTTTGTTTTTTTGTTTTGTTTTGTTTTTTGAGAGAAGGAGAGAGAGAGAAAGAAAAGGGGGGAGGGCCCAGAGCAGTCTCCATAGTTGCACATCACTAGTTGTGACATGGTTTCATTCCACACAGGTGGTCGTGGGGCCGCGGGAACCGTTGCCACCACCTGGCGCTCACCAGTTGTGCTGCAGTTCAGCATATGGGTTTGCACAGGCTGGGGCCAGGGCCGGGGCTGGGATTCCATCCCCAGCCCTCACAGATGCAAAGCAAGAGCTCCGCCTGCTGAGCTATCCCAGGATCCCCAAACATTTCTTGAAAAAGGAGTGTTACCTCTGCCAGGCCTGGCAGGGGGAAGCTAGTGGTGGTTATCGCTCCTAGAGCGAGGCCTCCCAACCCTTCAGCTCCCAGGTGTCAGGGCCCTGCCTGCTACACTGAGCTGCAGGACTTCACCGGGGAGCCAGGTTAGGGGTGCCCCTGTGGGGGCGCAGGTTCTCAGGTTTGCTGGCCCTCTTCACGGGAGTGGACAAGCGCCTGGTCCCTGTCCCTCTGCACCTCTGGCCTCAGGTCAGACACAGACATGAGTGGCAGCCAGGCTGGTTGCTCAGGGCTGGATTGAGGGGACTGAAGAAAAGGAAGAGGTACAGAGAAGGACTAGGAAGGGGAGTAAACAAAGAGAAGCAGGAAGCTGGAGAAGGAGGACTCAGAATTTGGGGCAGCTCCATGTCCTTCTTTCTGCTGAGCCCGTAATGGCCTCATCTTTAATTTCCTCCCATCAATCCTCAGATGTCCCAGGAGCCACACAGAATCAATTTACGACAGTCTGTTACGGCTCCCCCATGGGGTCTTGGGCTTGCACCGCTGCAGATAAAGTGTGTCTGGACTGGGGGGTGGGGACATGGGTGCTGGCTCCTGGGGGGTGCTAAGGCTTCAGTCCCATCCTGGGGTCTCCCAGTCACCCCCCCAGCAATCCTGCTCCAGGCTTCTGGGCACTCCTGTGGACGAGGGTCGGCTCTGCTTAGCTGCCTAGGTGGCTCCCCGACCCCAGCAGAGTGGCTACTTCTGCACCATCCTGTGGGCATTCTGGGGCAAAGCACGTGTGTGGAAATGCCAGGGACCAGACCTAAGCCCTCTCTGGATGCCAGGGCTGGCTGGGCAGCAGAGGACACGAAAGAAGAAGGCACCTCTCATTCATTCATTTAAATAATGAACTCAATACATATGGCCAACAGATATATGAAAAAATGCTCCACTTCACTAGCAATTAGGGAGATGCAAATAAAAACCACAATGAGATACCATCTTACACCTGTTAGAATGGCTATAATCAACAAGACAAGGGATAACAAGTGCTGGAGAGGCTGTGGACAAAAAGGAACCCTCATACACTGCTGGTGGGAATGTAAACTGGT
>PVKE010051227.1:0-10713 GCA_004027555.1 Craseonycteris thonglongyai
AGGAAATAGTTAAACTCCAGTGATATTTGGGTTGTTTACATATCACATGCAGAGCTACTCCCCACAGTAGTCCTTGTTGAATGTGGAGTTTCCTTCAAATAACCACAATATGCTAAGGGTAGTCCTCTGAGCAATTAGCTTAAGGTAAGTATCCTTGGCAAGCTTTCCTTGAGGGCTGAAATGTGATATCTAATATCTATTTCGTGACTGCTCTCATGCTCATTTGAAAAACTACTTTCCATGAATTTTCTTCTAAGAGGTGACTCCATTCCTTTGCTGTTCAGATTAAGAACTAAAAGGAAAAGAAACAACAGAGCTGAAATGAATCCTAGAGATCGTCTTTATTCCACAGATGAAGAAACTGAGATTCAAAACAAAGACACATTTGGACTATGCTAAGAGCAGTTTCTTTTTTTCTATTTTAGGTCCTTTATGTGTGTGTGTATGTATGTGTGTGTGTGTGTGTGTATGTATGTATGTATGTATGTATGTATGTATGTATGTGTATATATATATATATGTGTGTATATATATATATATATATATATATATATATATATATATATATATATATATATATATGTATATACCGGTATTTTTTTTTTTTTAAGTGTGAACAGAATATACTGATAGCATGGTATCTTCATTTCAGCTTCTGGAAAGAACAATCTAGAGAACTGATTTAGAAAACATTGTGTTCTTGGCCTCATCATCTTCTGGCAATACTGTCTGGCACTTAGTAATAAAACTTTATTCAGGATACTGTGGTCAATACTTACTGAAAGTGTCAGGCTGGTCACATTGAATGAATTTTCCAAATTAGTGACTGGGGATAAGTTGCTAACCTTTTAAAAGAACATCTATTTATTAGCAAATTATAAAGAATTCAAAAGGTATCTGTCTCAACCTCCAACTCAATGAATCACTCTTAGAACACAACTCTCAAGAAGTCTTTTATTGAGACTCTGAGCACACATAAGGCTTAGCAAGAGATTTGTCATCATCTTTATCCTAAACGGTAGTAAAGATAAAATATTCTTAATAAAAAATAACCTAGTAGCTTGGTTTTATTTATTCTTTAGAGTTTTATATCAAACTCAATGTTACTTTTTTAAATAAACCCTGGGTGGAGTTTAAAATGCTGAATGTGCATGAATTATGCATGCACACAAGGTCTACAGCCTCAGGTGCATTGTTAGTAACTCTAATTCCATAGATATAAATTCATTCCAATAGCTTATTTGAGGGGACTGGGGCTGCTGTCCCATGAAACACAATATTAAAACAATGGGTAAGAAGTGCACCACTGGCATGGAGAGATGTTAGTATTTGTAGGTGTTGGAAGTGGTCCATGACAATGCTATTGATAAAGCTAAGGTAATGATGATTGAGAACATTGCTAAGCCATCTAATGATTTGGCCATATACTGTGTTTGAAGGCCAACTGCAGGCAAGTTTTCAGTTTTGGACTCACAAATGAAGAAGATTGGATTCTGTCCCTATCATAAATCATAATCTACTGGGTGATTAACACACCTAATTACAACATCACAAAACAAACAAAGAGCTGTGGGAGAGGTCATATGCTTAATTCAAATTAACCAGTTTTATTTTTTTTCTAGGTCCAAGAGAAAATGTTGGTAATAGTATTGCTACTATACACTTAATTCCCCCCCCTCAATTTTTTTGTTTGAGAGCTTGTACAACCATTGTATAACAAATCAGTGACCTGAAGTTATTTCTCACAGAATTTAAGAATTAAGAGGTCATCTAGTCACAAATGGTTTTTTCAAAGTTGTCAAATCCAGAGCTAAGAGATTTAATGTCATAGAATAATTGATCATGTTATTAATCATATATATATACATATATATATTTATATACACACATACATATTCATGCATATTTACATACTTATATATAAATGCATTGTAAAATGTATGTAAATATGTATTATATATAATGGAATGCACATTTATATACCGGTATGCTTTTATGGGTATATATGTGTGAGTAATGATTGATAGATATAGATACAGATGGATATAGATAGATATATATAATTGCTAGCAGATTAGTTCAGAACCATCAGTCAATGGTATTATATTAAAATCAGCTACATTTGGATCCAGGCATCATTTGCCAAAAGAGCTATTTAATCTATTTTTATATCTCTTCTTGAACCCTATGAGTAAAATAAATTATCTGAAGTAGTCTGGGAAGAATAAGCAATGACTGACAGAAATTCCACAGGTCTCAAAAAGTGGCACCACCCAGATTAAGTAATATTTATTACCATACCATTGCTTCTTCTGGAACACATATCAAAGTAATTAGCTTGAGAAACTCAAGTTTCTATAATGCAGGGAACAGGCTGATTGATGGAAGGCCTTCATCTTCTATCTCCTTCAAAATAGGTGACAAAGAAATAGTGACAAAAGGAAATTTAATTTATAACTTAGGAGGTAAGAAATTAGATAGATCTGAGAGCTCTGAGACTTGCTAGAATTTAAATATGAGTCTTTCACAGCAGAGATTCATTAAACTCCACCATCTCCGTAGACAGTCTCTTTGTTAAAATCAAACCCCATTCTGATATTTTCCCATGGGCTACGTGAATAACAGGAAAGGCTTTGGCTCTGTTACTGTAAAAACTATAGGCTTGTTTCATATTTTGTTTGTATAATAAACTGTCCCAGGGGAGGCATAAGGCTGTAAGAAAAAACATAGAATAACCAAACCAAATCCTTAAACTGGGATATGGAGACAACTTTGAGAGACTTCACAAGGTGAAAACAAAGCACTGATTTATCCTAAAGAAAACCTTAGGTTGATGGGTCCAAAGGTGGCCTGTACAACTAAGGCCCGAACAAAAGGTATCAGGAGAATAAATCATTCTTAGAAAGTAAAAATATAAAAGCAAAAATATTACATACATATTAGGCATTTTTCAAAGGAGTTTTTTTCTGGAAGCCTCAAAGGATTTTCTTCTTTCTCTTTTCTCATTTTATTATTTGATTTGATTTAATTATTTTATTTTAATTATTAAATTTATTGGGGTGACATTAGTTGGTAAAAATTACATAGGTCTCAGGTGTACAAATCTATAGTACATCATCTGTGTGTTGCATTGTGTGCTCACCACCCAGAGTCAGTTCTCCTTTCATCACCATATATTTGATGCCTCTTCCATTCTTCTCTCGTTTTATTATCACTGAATGTTTCTGAGGTAAAGACAGATAAGATATTCCTTCACTTTATTAAGTGGGCAAGAAAAGGCAAAAGTAATGGTTTAAGGTTGTTAAGAAATAAATAGTTATTTGAGCTAGTGAGAGTGGTCCATAGTCTACAAATTCTGGATTCCTGTTCTTAAGAACATTGAGGTCACTGTCTCTCTTTCTATCTCTCCCCTCTACACAGATGACTCCCTCTGTTCAGGAGGCAGCTGTTTGTGTTTCCTACTGTCATCTTCTCTCCACATATAGCCCAAAACGTCTGAACCAAATTTTACCATATGTACTGACCAATTGGCTTCAGTTAATCAAGTGATTATGCCTGTCATATTAATGTATGTGGTAGAATTTCCTGGTAAATAATACATGGCATGTGTCAAAGCCACTTTGTGCCATATCTGCCTCACTCATGCCCAACTTAATCCAATGCTCTCAGATTTGCATAAATTGTGCTATATTCATATCAAAAGAATCACTTTAATTTTTCAGAGTTGCAATGTTTGTTGAACTCCCATTAATATTCTTTTTTACTCAAGATTCTCCTCCTTTGAATTTAAATTAAAAAAAGTTGTTTTCTATGACACTTCCTAAATGTCTCATATTGCTTCTATCCTAGGATCTAAGAGATTTGTCTAAGCTTTTTTTTATTGATCTTTCTGTAGAATTTTAGCTTAAAAAGCCTCAAGTAAAGCAAAGGCAGTGTTATTTAATTATCTAATTCTTGGAACAAATATAACATGGGTGACTCTATATATTGTATATATTTAGATGTGATGACCCACACGTTTTGATAAAGCAGGCAATAAAATAAACTTTCTTAGTATATATTCAAAATATATCTACTGTATTGAAATTCAGTTTCTTATTTATCTGAGGTAGTTCTTCATCTAACCAACTATTTGGTTAGGTTATGTTTTCTTATCTTACACATAACACACCTATATGACCTAATCTTCATTACCATAACACCATTGAAGAGGAATAGCCTAGTTTGTGTAGTTCGCTTTGTACCAAAATCTCAACTGTACTTGTCAGCTAAGTCCATTAATTCCAGAAAATAATGATCATAACAGTGGTGAATATTCATTAAATACTTCCAATGTAACATTATTCTTAGGGTTTTACATATACAACTCATTTAATTTTTATTACAACTTTATGACAAACTATTATCAGCCGTTTTACATTTAAGAAACTACAGCACCGAAAGAGAGAGGGAGAGAGAAGAAAAGGAAGGAAGGAAGCAAGGAAGGAAGAAAAGGAAGGAAGGAAGCAAGGAAGGGAGAGGAAAGAAGGAAGAAAAAGAGAAATTAACTGATATCAAGGCAGGAAGATTCAGGCCCTTCACATTTAAACTCTATAGTATTAATCTATTGCTTCTCTATTGGTAACAGTATCAGACACGGGAGGTAAGTAACAGATTTTCAGAAATCACACAAAACAATTAATTGTTAAAATGTAACTCACCCTAGAATAAAATTGTATGCAATTTATTCCAACAGGTATTCTAAGCATGAATGTATACATAAAAATACAAAGACTACTCGTATACTGAAAAAGACTCTGTCTTCAGAGTTACAATGCCTTGTTCTTAAAGATAGTTTCAAGACCTATGTGCGGCCTGTGTCCACCTTATCCACCATCCTTTCTGATCACCTGGCCCTTCCACTCACATTATGGCAAGTCAGCAATGGCCATAGTCTCTGTACCTTGAACTTGTCCAGTAACTTTTTTTTTTTATTGTTTTTGACAAAGAGAGAGAAAGAGACAGAGAGACATGGAGAGAAGGTGGAGGGCCCAAAGCAGTCTCCATAGTTGTATGTCTTTAGTTTTTCAACAGTCTTATTTCGTACAGTTGGGTGTAGAGCCACACAGGTGGGATCTGGGCCAGGGACTTCTCACATGGGATGCATGCCTCCAAGAGCTGGGGGCAGAACCCAGGATCTCCTCCATGGAAGCTCACCCCAGCAGGCACTGAACTAGCTCCCTACTCCCATCCCCACATGGGAAGCACACCACAGTTCGACATGTGGGTCCTCACGGGCTGGGGCCAGAACTGGGATGTGGTCCTCGGACCTCAGGACTGCAAAGCCAGCACTCAGCCCACTGAGTCATCCCGGCATCCCCTTGACCAGTAACTTGTATAACATTTATCCATTTTACTTTTTTCTTCATGATCTTGCCTGGCTGCCTTTCTCATTCCATCTCTATATTTGCACATCTTATATCTGCTTCTGATTCTCCTTATTCTGCCAGTATTTTCAGTCATTTTCCCCTGACCTGTGTACCCATCATCTCAATTCTGCATGTTTGTAGATCTGAACAATCCCGGTAGCTTTGAAAAAGAGATTCCATTAGTCTTATTCTTGCAGAATTGCTGAACTCCCATGCCTCCTCCAGGTTTCCTGCCACAGAACGTGTCTTTGCATAAAGCTGAAGTAGGTAGCCTGTGTTCACATAACAGCATGCACATGCTTCTAAAATGTCTCTGTGAAAATCATGTTTATCTTCCACCAGACTGCAAAATCTCTGAGTAGAGGAGCTGTATCTTCCTGAGGTCACTAGTCCTTAGCACAGTGCCTGGCACATTGTTACTGAATGATAAAAGACTTTCTGGACGGAAATAAAATGTGTCACTTCGTTCTGCAAGGTGGGTGAGGGATCAGATGTATTGAGGGAGAGGATGGCTGAAGAAAGAAGCTCAGGAATAAACGAAACACATTCAAATGCAAGACTGGAAGGTCAAGAGGAATAGGAATGGAGGAAGATTTACCAGAGATAAAAGAACAGTTAAAAATTGTAATGACACAGCAAAATTGCAGGACCAACTAAATGTTTTGTGATACAGCTAAACTAAAGAATTAACCAAGCCATAAAACTATGCTCAAAGAGGCTTTGATGTTGACAACAATGCATAATTAATCGACCATCATTTCCTAAGCACCTAGTATGGTTACACCATTATGCTATCAGAAAAATTATAGATGTGTTCAGAAAAGTATGTCCACTAGGAGACTAAAACCCTCCTTGGGAAATAAAATCAATGCATAAGAAAACATTAGGAAATCATAAAAAGCGGTGTCTAATTAACTATTAAATTTTGTAATGTGGATGAACTCCTTCATTCATTTATTCGTTCAATAATATTTAAGAGAATTCTATATTTTGTGTCAGGTACTCATTTTAAAAACCAGGCTTGGTGAACTCAGTGTGATGGTGCAAGCATTTTTATTTTATTGATGATAAGAGCTGTCCAGCCTATTAAAGAAAGGGGAACTATCATATCGTCACCTGCCAAGAGAGAGCCAGACATAAGCCCCAGATGGATTTTGTTGGATGCATACTACAGAATAAATCTCAGTTGCCATAAGCATCTGCACAGTTAAAAATTGTAGAATGTTGAGATTTTTTTTTTTTGCTCTTTGCATCATGTTTCTAAATAATTTTATTGATCTTGTGTGTTTGTAATCTAGCAACCTGACAATTCAGCATTAGAGCAGTATCTTAAATCAGTCAACTGTCTTAGAAACCTCTGAATTCAAACTGCTGTATACAGGATGTTTGCTATCAGGATAATTTGAGATCTGGGTCATCAATCTCAATTTGAGGCTTACCAAGTTTATTGCTGAATGGAATTTCCCTGATGTTTCATTTGGAGAAACTACATTTGAATTGTTGTGCTGTGATGAATATAAACATATGATCTAATCCAACTCCAGGGCTGTGTTAAGTCACTCCTCAGCAGGACACTGCAACTGTGAGTAAAGCCAATGTGATGAAGCACAGGTTGCAGGAAATAAATTTTAAAGGCTCTACATTTCTAAATCAGGAGCCACTTTTACTGCTCTGTATGTTCCTCCAGGTGACAATGTGTGGGGTTCCAAAAATGCAATGACAAACAACTCCACTTTGGAATTCTATATATTGAATTGTGATTTGCAGAATAGTCCATCTCTTTTAAAAAAAGAAAGTAAATCTAGCTTTGCAGTTTATTGCCACAAACTTTCCCCCCACAGTAATGTGGCTGTTGTTTGGAGGAAATCAAGCCTCAAAGGCATGAGTTAAACCAGGTCTAGCTATTTAGCTTCTCACTGGCCTTTTCATCAAAAGTAGGTAAGCTTGTTTTGAAGTCCACTCTCACCTCTCTACCCCTGTTCCACAAATAGATTTGATTTGAATCTTCCCAATTCTACTCTCCTAACCCCTAATGAAGAGGTTCGATAAAAGAAGTTTCTTGAGCCAATAATGTTTTCAGATTAAGCTTCACTATTAAAATTTGCTCAATAAAACAATTATAACATTATTGAGACCTCATAATTCCTGCCATAACAGTTTTTTTGTGTGTGTGTTTTGTTTTTTAAAGATTTGTTTATTTTATTGTTTTGACAGAAAGAAAGAGAGAGAGAGAGAGAGAGAGAGAACTGAACTGGGGGCACTCCCCAGTTCAGCATATGGGTCCACACGGGCCAGGGCCGGGATTCGATCCTCGGTCCCCAGCGTTGCAAAGTGAACACTTAACCCACTGAGCCATCCTGGCTTCCCCTGTTTTTTTGGTTTTTAATATCTCAACTTAATTGAAGCTTGGAGCTTTGTTACAATGCAAAGTCAACTAACAGAATGTGAAACAAAGAATAAAGTATAGTCAAGGCAAATAAAATAAAATGGTTCAACAAAAAAGTTTGAGTTTTAGAAATAGCTCTAAAATGCATTAAAAATTCATTTCTATATCATACAGCTCTAAGCTCTGTATCAGATGGGAGAATTATAGCAAAATAAACTTAAATTGCAAGACATTTGAAAAAAGACTCAAATGTCTTTTTTCTTGTTATTTTTGTTTTTAATTATAGTATAGCATATATAATAAGTGCACATATCTAAAATATGGAAATTCTGTACATTTACATTTTTACATTTTGACAATTTTTACTGTCATATAAGTACCAGTCAAATCAAGAGAAAGAACATTTACATTACTCTAGAAAGTTCTATTATGCTCTTTTTATTTAATACTCCCTGGGAATTCTGTGTTTGTGTGTGTGCACATATTACATAGTTTGGATATAAGGTCCCTGTCAGACATATGCATAGCAATTATTTTTCCCAGTATGTAGCTTGCCTATTTATTTTGCATGTCTTTCAAAAAAATGTTTAATGTTGATAATGCTAAACTTTGGGGATTCCAGGTTTTCTTTTCTGTTTTATGCTTTTTATTTCCTATTTAAGAAGTCTCATCTACCACAATGTCATGAATACTTCTCCTGTGTTCTCCCAATGTTATCTACAGGAGACTCTTCATTAACCAACTCAAGCAACCAGCAAAATCTCAAGCCAGCAGCAAAAATTTTGATTAATGGAGGGCATACTTAAATGTTTATCTGTTATGTACCAACCCCAATGGATGCCAATTAACTGAGAGTCTACTGTAGTATCTTTATATTTACTTCTAAAATATGAATTAAAACAAATTAAATTTGCAAATCATAAGTGTTGAGGTTTAATTTTTTCCATATAAATACAAACTGTTTAAGAACCATTTGTTAAAAAGATTCTCCTTTGCCCACTGAATAATCTTTGCACCTTTGTAAAAAATCAGCTGGCAATATATGTATGGGTATATCATCTGGACTCTATTTAATTCCATTATTTGTTTGCATTTACCACAATACCACACTATCTTGATAGTCTTGAAATCAGCTAGTCTAAGATTTTCAACTAGTCTAAGATTTTCAACTTTTTTGTTCATTTTCAAGTTTGTTTTTTCTATTCTAGGTCCTTTGTATTTCCATATAAATTCAAAATCAGTTTGCATTTCTATGAATAGCCTGCTAAATTTTGACTAAGCTCATATTTAATCCCTGAGTCAATTTGGGGAGAATGGAAGTCTTAAAAATAGGGAGTTTTCCAATCCACAGATGGGCATCTCTCTTTACTTATTTAAGTTATTTACATTTCCTTCAGTAATATTTAGTTTCCTATGTAGAGTCCACTAGATTTATTCCTTGGTATTTAATATATGTTAATGTCAATTAAAAGTTTTTAAATTTAATTTTCAATAATTAATTGCTAGTTTATATTTTGTGTAGTCTGCATAATATGCAGTCCTGCTAAATAGATTTATTTATTAGGTTTAGTATATGAGGGTTGTCAAAAATATCCAGCCATTGTCAATGTAACAAGAATGGTTATATAGCTGGATACTTTCCTGACAGCCTTCATATTTATGTAAATTTCTTAAGATGTTTTATGCAAACAATCATGACATCTATAAATAAATACTATTTTAATTTTTCCTTTTTAATTTTTATGCCACTTTTTTATCTGCCTCAGTGAAGTGGCTTGGACTTCTAGCACAATAATAAGAGTGTAGTCTCATATGTACTTTTAAATTTTTCTAACTAAATTTTTCTAGAAATTTTGATAACTAAAGCTCAGACTTCTTAAATAATTCCCAATGCTGCCAGCAATATACAATGGTGTCTGTTTCCTTTCAGACTCTCTACAATAGAATGTTATACTTACTTAAAACTTTTACCAATCAGACTGATGAGAAATGCTACCTATCACACTTCAAAGTTGCATGAATATGGGATAAAATACAATTAAAAAAAACATCACTTTACTAATATGTCATAAATATAGAAAATTTAATATGTTTTTTCTTTGTTACCACTACTCAGAAATGGAAAATGAAAAGCTCAATAACAGTTGCTGGTCTTTTAATTGCTTGGTAATAGATTCAATGAGAAGACATGGAGCCCAGATGAAGAAGATTATTAAATGTAAACAAGTACACAATAAGATAATATTATTAAATAGAATGCAATTCCACTGGGAATCTTAATGCTTTTTTGTTGTTGTTGTTTTATTTTTGTTGTTGTTGAACTAGATTAAATATACTCAAGAGGAGTTAGCCTTCTAGTTATTAAAATGTACTATGAAGCCACAATCACTGGTATAGGCATATAGAGTAGAAGCACAAAATACAGAGGGTGCCAAAAGAATGTATACACATTTTAAGAAAGGAAAAAATTGTAAAACTCAATATATACTGATAGAAAAGATGAATACAAGACATGCTGACTTCTTCTGCAATTACAGGAGTTGTTCAAAGCGGGTACCATCAGCACCCAGACACTTCTGATTACAACAAACTACCACATGAGCAACACTGACCACAGTGTCTGCTGGTATCACTGTGTGTGCTGTTGCAATTTGCCATCCATCTCGAACTTATCATAGATGCGTGCCTTTGCTAGGGACATTGGAGGTTCTCTTACGTACTCATGCTTTCCTTGTCATTGTACTTCCACAACATTCTCAACTTTCAAATACCACTTAAAAATGGACTTGAGCTCCTTGATGGACAGCCATGCTACTATCATTTTCTTTGACTGGTCCTGCCTGTCACATGGTGATGCTAGCATTCACGTGATTAATGCCATCTTTTGAGCAAACATCATAATACCCATTGCTACCATAA